>JASSKH010000022.1:2231231-2363731 GCA_031763025.1 Macrocystis pyrifera
CTCCCCGCCGACATCCCTCTGCCTAAGGGTAGGAACTCCTCCTCGAATAGCAAAAGAGGGGACGGGGGAGAGGGAGGGGGGAAGCGTGGTCGGGATAGTGATGGCCCTGCTCCAGTTAAGGGGGGGGTGCGGTCGGGCGGGAAAAGCTCAAAAGAGGCGTTAGTGCTATCATAGGGGATGGGGGCAGGGGAGAAGGGAGGGGGTAACGGCGGGGGGTGTTCTCATGCCATGCATGGCGGTAGTCGTATGACCGTAGACCCTACTCGCATCATCCCTGCAATGCCGGGACGGAGTAGCACGTCGGGTTTTCACCAACACTAGGCAGGCGTTGCTTGCTTGTACCAAGCGTGAAGAGGTGGGGGGGGGGGGGGGGGGGGGGGGGGGGGGGGGGGGGGGGGGGGGGGGGGGGGGGAGGGAGGGGTAAAAGGTTCGATGAAAAAAGTTAGTAATGATAGCTGCTGCTAGATAGGCTGATGATCATCGGTTGATGAATATGTTCCATGGAGTTGTTTCTTGGAAACGCTGTTCCACGATCGATCGAGGGAATGTATTTTTTCATCCGTAGAGCCTTCAGCTTTACTCGAGAAAAAAAAAAAAAATGGTTTTCGACAAACACCACTGCCAACCACAAGGCTGATTGGGTATGATTGGCTTAGGGTTAGGGGCAAGCTACCCTCACAGTTAGGTCATCCTAATTTTTTGCTTTACCTATCGCTGAGTTATTTGCCTGGACTACTGACTTTCGCTTTTGCTTTGCGTTACCCCTCGGTCGGACGGGTGGGGGGGGGGGGGGAAGGTGAGGGGGGGGTGGGTGGGGGAGTTGGATCGGCATCGATGCAACCCTTGGGGTTGATGATTCCGGTATTTTTTTTTTAAATTTAGGTACTTGGTATGGTCTTCGCCGCGACCTCTCGTGAGCGCCGCTCGGTTTGTTGGTACGGCAGACCGCTGCTGCTGCTGCTGCTGCTGCAATCCGGAGGGGACGCGGTGAGGAAAAGGAATGAGGGAGGGGGAGGGAGGGAGGGAGGGGGGAGGGAGGGAGGGAGTGTGTACTCTTGTCGTGCATGGCGGTAGTCATATGACCATAGGGGGGGGGGGGGGGGTGAGGTGGTGTAGGAGGGGGGGGGGGATCACACTTATGGTGATGCGAGCGTGACAGCAGTTGTACGCCGACCGATATGTCATTACCGCTTTTCTGTTATCTGGGAGGGAGGCGGGGGAAGGAGAGAGAGGGGAAGGGGGGGGGGGGGCGGTCTCCCCCTTGACTACTGCAAACTTTCCCCCCACTAATTCTAGCATTTTGTCTCTCAATACGTGGCGGGGATGGGAAGGGAGGGGGGGAGGGCAACAATGAAGCATACCAACCTGAGACCCGAAGCGAGCTCCCCCCCGGGAAAGTGGGGTCGGGCAGAGGCGAACGATGACCACGACAGGTAGCACCAGCCTGTCTGCCGGAGGGGGGGTGGGGGGGAGTCGGGGGGGGGGGGGGGGGGGGGGGGGGGGGGGGGGGGGGGGGGGGGGGGTGATGGTGGACTTGCTGTATAATACGCGCTTTTGATTGGCTTCAATACATCTGAAACCAGAAATTAGGAAAAACTGAGCAGTGAGAACCGAAATTTTCTACCAAGGTCATATTTGCCAAGCTTTGTGTGACTGTTCGATCGCGTGTTTTCTGCGGGTGTGCAGGCCCTTTAAAGCGGTGGTCTATAACCGGCTTTTTGATACTGTGCGTGTTTTTCACGAATCCTCCCCCCCCCCCCCTCTTTTGTGTGGCTCCGTCTCGAAAGGGATGCGTGGTCAATGGTCAAATGACCAAGTCAAGCAACAAAAATGAGTACGCCCCCTCCCCCCCCCCCCCCCCCCCTTTTTATGGTATATATTCTGTTTTTATTCTATTCTATTTTATTCGCTCAGTCAGTCCCGAGTGTACTTTCCTTCCGTCTGTCTCGCCTTTTTTTTTTTTTTTTTTTTTTTTTTGGGGGGGGGGGGGGCATTCTCCTTGTTATGAAGAAAAGCACATGCCCCCCCCCCCCCCCAACCCACGACTTCTTACACACATGCTGTATGCTCGTTTCAGCATCCGTCTTCCTACCGAAGAAACGACCCCTACATTGACAAGACCGAGTGGTTCTGTTGATCTGGATGATCTGCCGATCGCCATCTGCCCCATGGGTAAAAGTGTTTCGGAAAAAAAAAAAAAAAAAAAAAAAAAAAAAAAACGGTTACAGCAGCAGCGGCCACATGGGTATTGTTCCTGGTATTCATTTGGTACCATTATTTCCCTTTTGCGCTCTGGTATGATACCGCCGCGCGCGCCCCCTGTTTGATACCTGGTACACTTTTTTGTTTTGTCCCATCGGTGTGCATCTTTGTCGCGGCCTGTTTTGGGGCCACAGGCAGGGTTTCAGTGAAGGGAGCTAATGTGAGAATATCATCATCATCATATAATTATCGTCATCATCATCATCATCATCATCATCATCATCATCATCACACGAAGCAGCTCGGTCTCCGCTGCTGCTGGGGTAAGGGCGAGTGGCCGAAAAAAGAAAAAAAATGTGTCGAGACGTTGCAACAATGTAACGAACACCACGAAGTGTCGACGACCTCTCAATTCGGCACGCGCGCAATGGAATGCTACATTGTTCAGCGTCTCCACAAGTTTTTCTTTTAACGCCCACATTGTGCAATGCACGGGGGGGGGGGGGGGGGGGGGGTCCCGGTCCCGGCCACCCGTGTGAAGGACGACGCAAGGAGCTAGCTGGCTGCACCTCACGACACGTTTGACACGTTTGGACTTTTGCTTGTAAGACGACGGCAGGCAGTAAACCGGGGAAAATTCGCCTTGTTAGAAAAATCCCAGTAGACAAAGTTCTCCTCGTTTCGTCTTTTTCGAGATTTGAGTACTGTACGTAATTTCCGAAGATGAACAAGAAATAGCCGGTTTGCTTTTTTTTCCGGGGAGCAGGACAAATTCGGAGATTAGCAACAGCAACAACGACAACAAAAAACGTCTCAAGATTGAAATCGATTTCTCCGCCGTAGCCACCCCCCCCCCCCCCGCCCGCGGCCCCCTTACCGCGCTCCGCCTCGAAAAGGATGCGTGGTCAACGGCGACTTGACAAAAAAGAAGCAACAAATCAGTTTGCGCGCCCCCCAGCCGCGCCCACCATTCCTCCATCCTTTCCATGTCCTCCCCCCCCCACCCACTCCTAACCAAAAATATGCTCTTAATAAAAACATACTTAAATATTACGGGGGAGCATAGCAATCAGGACCCATCTTACATAGAAAACCAATACCAAGTACATTCCATACTTTTTTTACCTGGGATATTTGGTCCTGATTGGTCTCTGATCCCCCGGGATCATCAACCTTTTCTTGTTTGCCTTTCAGGGGCGCCGTCAAGAACACCTTTCGGCCTCAACGTGCCAGCTTTAGTGTAGAAGGGCGGTGGGCCAAGGGGGGGTCAAACCACGGCCTCCTTAGACACGAAATCATTACTATTAATGGCACGTTTTCTCATCATCGTCATCATCACCATCACGCGGAACCATAGCTTCATAAAACGAGGCTACCATAGGGGCTACCTGCTTCCTCGAAGGCGCGGCATTCCCCAAAGTCCACCGCAGAATCAGCCCCGCCCCCCCCCCCCACCCCCACCTCCACTCTCACCCCTATCCCCGCTCCCCTCCCCCCCGCCACCGCGTTCACCGCTATCACGGTTGCCAGTTTCTCCTCCCGAGGAAGTCGTCACCGCTACCCGCTGCAACTGCATAAACTCTCCGCGGGGGCCTTCAAAAAAGTCTCGCATCTGGTCCCGCCTCCGCTCGGTCCCGGCCAGGATCAAAATCTCTTTCTCCATTTTGTTGCCACTATCTCCTCCGCCGCCGCCGCCGCCGCCGCCGCCGCGCCGCCGTCGGGGGGGCTAATGGTGCTCCCCATGACCAAGAGGGAGTCGAGCCCGCGAGCGAGAGAGAAGGCGCGCATGGCGTCGGCTGACCCCGGCTTGTCGGCCAGAGCGGACACCTTGCAGAGGACGGAGCTCATGCCGAAAGTTAGGGGTGTCTGCTGCTGCTGCTGCTGCTGCTGCTGCTGCTGTCCCTCTACCTTCTCTTTGGTGGTTTCGATGTTGGTAGTGGTACTGCTTGTCCCGCTTCCTGCAAGGGGGGGGAGTAGGGGGGTTGGGAGGGGGAGGGGGCAGGAGGGGGGGGGTGGGGTACTCGGTATCATGCATGACCGTAGTCGTATGGAGGGGTCGGGGGGGGGGGGGGGGGGGGGGGGGGGGGGGGGTAGCGGGGGGGAGGGGGTTGTACTCATTTTTTGCTTACCTTAGTCGTTTGACCATTGACTACGCATCCCTTTCGAGACGGAACACCGTTCCTACTCCTAACGGAGGCACTTCCAACAGTTAGGCGCTCATTATGCAGTCTCCATTCATCACACAGAAATGTGTTGCTAATCTTGTCCTCCTCCTGTTTGGCCTCCTGTGGCCACCATCTATCTCCTAGGATTGCGATCGTTTGCTCGCTACTATTAATAGCTATTATAGTGTACCACACTTCTCCATGTGACATTCGTCTGCTCTCCTCATCTCCTCTTCTAACGCATCCCGTTCCTTCTTGTACAGTTCGGGCCAGAAGGTGAACGGGTGGCGAGAGGAGGGGGGAAAGTGGCGGTGGGGGTGAGAGGGGGATCGGCCTACATACATACATTCATACATACATACATACATGCATACATACCTACATGCATACATACATACATACATACATACATACATACATACATACATACATACATACATACATACATACATACATACATACATACATACATACATACATACATACATACATACATACATACATACATAAAATACCTACCTGCATACATAAATACATGCATATACTCACAGCAGCGGGTGCCCTAAAATAACCCTCTTACTAATAATAGTACCGCATTGTACAGAAACCTAAATCTGAGTCTAATTCCAAGTAAACCGTCCCCACAAGGGGACAGCAGCCCAAAACGGACTATAATAAAATCACCCCCATGATCAGAAAATTCGGGACTCACACACAAAATCGGCATGTCCCACCCCATCCAAAAACATAAACTACGATGGTACGAATCTCCCACACCATTATTACGGGAGTCCATAGTTAACGGGACCAAAACTTGTTAGTAAAAATAGGCAAATATATACCTGGTAGGTTTTTACGTATACCATAGGTCCTATTAACTATGGACCCCCGCAGTAGACATGTCCGCAGTGTGTAGCCCAAACCCTTTTCGAGGCAAACTGCAGCCTCGTCCCGGGGACCAACCACTCAGAAATTCCAAGCACAGTTTGTCCCCAAAGCGGAGCTGCAGCACGTACAGCAGCATGGGCCCGCCAACAACAAACACCTAATAATCTGGTCGAAGCCTGAGACTCTTATTGGGGCGCCATCTTCGAACAGCACATGAGCATACAGCAGGCTATTACATACCTGGTAGGATTCAGTGCAGAGTTAGTTCACCACTTGAGCCGTTTTTCTTAACCCAATTTTCTCAAGCTTTGAGCGTTCTCCAAAAAAAAAGTGAGCAGTATGTTCTTGTTGGGCACTTTCTTGTTGGCGGGCCTGTACTGTACTGTACTGTAGTCCTGAAAGGATTGAGAGCGCTCGTGCAGGCTCGTCACCGGGGAGCGAGCGCTCTTGAGCCCGGGGTACCCACTACATCTGCGCACCCAAAAGCACTACGAGTACCTGCGCCGGCAGAAGGAGAAAACTGCTTGTAGTCGTAGCGCAAACAGTCCGTGGCCGAGAGCTCCGCCCAGAAAGCCGGGTCAAACTTAGCGTTCCTCAGCGCATCGAAAAGAGCGCTTGGAGATAAATTAGGGTCGGATTTATTTTTCTCTTCTTCTTCTTCTTCTTCTTCTGCTGCTGCTGCTGTGGAAACACTAGCAGCAGCTGCGGATCGGTCGGCGGAACCATCTGCGGAACCATCTGCGGAACCTTGCTCGGCAGTGGCGGAGGGTGTGGTCCGTCGTTGCTGCCACGAGATTCGGCGGGAAAGCTCCTCCACGACGGCGACGTCTCGCTGCGTCGCCCGCTTCGCGTTCACATCCAAGTTGATCGTGTCGATCAATACCTGGCAGGCGATGGGAATTGAGCGGGGGGGGCGTGGGGAGGCGGTGGGGGGTGGGTGGAGGTGGAGGGGATAGATGATAAGGGTGGGGGAGATGGGGGGTGGGGTGGGGTGGGGTGGGGTGGGGTGGGGTGGGGTGGGAGGAGATGAGGGCCGGACGTGTGAGGCTAAGCGGGTAGTCGGGGGTGGGAGGTTGGTTAGGCGGGCAGTCGGGGGTGAGGGTGGGGTAAAGGGGGGGGGGGGGTGGGGGGGGGGGGGGTGTACTCGATAGGAGAGATGTACTCGATCTCATGCATGGCCGTAGTCGTATGACCATAGACCCTCGTATCCCTACAATGCCGGGACGGAGCATGTCGGGTTTTGACCGACCAGGCAGACATGCTTGCACCAAGCGCGAAGCGCCGTGAGGTGTCCGGCGAGTCGCATGAAGGGTGAGCTGCATCCTACTAAGAACCGCTTGTGAGGCGGACTTGCATATGGATGACAGCTTCAATGAGTTACCTTAAATTCCGGTGTGGCCACTTCCAGAGACAGCAATGGGAGTACTATGTAACTGCCTCTTGGGTGCCGTACCTTGAACACTACGTGATACGATCAATTCCCTTGTGCAGAGTGAAGGTTCTTTACTTCGCACAAATGATCTAACTAGACGACCAGCTGTGGGCGACCGCCAAAAAAAAACAAAAAAAAAAAACGGTACCCTGGATGTCTAGCTGGTGGGTGGATAAGTCGCGCTTTGCAGGCCACACTGCCGTAGACCGTGCTTTTCATTTCAGGACAGAGAAAATGTCCCAAAACAGTCCTTACATTTCCGGACAGTACATACATGAGCATCTGCGTGTCCTCACCACGCCAAGGAGTAGCCGGGCAACCTCCGAGGTGAGGGAGCGCGGTGCGTGTTCCAGCATCCGTTCGGCGACAAGGGTGCAGCAGGACCCCACCAGCGCCTTTCCGTTGCCCTCGGTTGCATCGAAGGCTATGTCCCTGGCGTCGACACGTTGGGGCGGGGGGGGGGGGGGGGTGGACGGAGGCCAGTGGTTTATTGTTGGTTGAACGGAGTTTGTATAGTGGTACCATAAGAAGGGCGTGGTGGCATACCACTGCATCTTTTTTTTTTCTCCCACGGGGGGTCGTTCTTGCCGCTGTTGGTTTCACGCAACCTTCCTACAACTAACCGCGTTCCCATAACTCTGGGCATCACCCTCACCACCACTATCATGGTCATCGCCGTCGTCGTCATCATCATCGTCATGACTATCATCATAATCATCACCTTCACTATCACAATCACCATCACAATCAACATCGCTTTCGCCACCACCGTCGCCACCGCCACCAGAACCACCCCTACCGCCACCAATACCGCTACCATCGCAATCGTCACCACCACCACCACCGCTACAACCACCACCACCATCAACAACGCTACCACCACCGCTACCACCATCACGACAACCACCCCCACCCCCACCATCTCCATCACCACGACCACTACCATCCCCACCCCGATCTCCACCATCACCACGTCCCCAACACTACCACTCCCCCACCACCACCACCACCACCACCACCATCACCTCCACCACTACTAGTCACCTCCCCCAGAATAAAATTCAACTCCAACCGCAGATTCGATTTCGACTTCACCATGGCCATACTTAAGGTCACCTCCTATAACCGGTGCCCCCTCGTACACCAGTGTGCTGTCCCAGGACATTGTGGTGGTCCACCATCTCAAACACAGCGTCTCCTACAGCAGGCCGGCAAGGTATATATATATACATATATGCATCGTAAAATTTCTGTACGAGATATTGAAAGTTCGATCATTTTAGGGTCATTCTTGTCGGAGAGCTTTCGTTTTCCAAAAATTTCTTATTTTTTTTCGCGCAATTTTTTTTCATCTTTTTCAGATTTTCGTGATATTTTTTTTCCCCAAATATGTGAAACATAACTTTCCTGGCTTTTAGCTTCTGAAGAATCTGTTTTTTTTGCTTCTAAAGAATTTCACAAAATGTGACAGAACGCCTCCTTATGTTGATAGATATGTCCAACTATTTCCAAACTTGGGAAATTCTGGAAAAAAAAAATAGTCTTCGAAAAGAATGGGCCGTATATGGGGTAGTATGCCGAAAAATCTGATACGATGTACTTTATTGAAGTTTCGATAGATCGATACATCAAAACTTGCGATACGACAAATGCCGGCGTCCCCGGTGGCTTGGTAGGTGGTCCGCGTCCCCGCTAAGATCAATTTGATGGGTTCGAGTCTGCCCAAGTGAATATTCGAAGGGACTTTTTCTTGCGTAAAAATTGATTATTATTAGAGGAAAGTGCGAGAGCGTGAGTTAGCAACATTCCATGAAAGTCGACGAGCAGCGGGAGTGTATATGCGCGAAAAAAATGAAGGCATGTACCGGGGGGGAGAAGGGACAACACCTGTGACCACGACTTGTCCAGAAGATAGATCGCTGAGGGTAAAACCTCCTACGAGTTGAGCTGGAAAGTAAAAAATTATGATGAAAAAAAAAAATTCGAAAATTCGATGTGATAGTTCTAAAAAACATCGATTTTTTCGGTACGATATCAACACTAACCCTCCGCACCTGGCGGCTCCTCGGACACCCGTGTGCTCTCCGAGGTCGATATGGTGGTCCACGATCTCAACCACAGCGTCTCCGAGGCCGGCGAGGTTCCCAGACACAGCATTGTGGTCCATAAGCGTCAGCCGCAGTCTCCCCTCTGCCTGCAACGCAAAGCAGTGCAGTTTGGGTTGCTTTGGTTCTGGATGGACTTTGGTTTGGTTTGGTTGGGTTTGGTTCGAGGTTGGGTATGATTCGGGTATGGTAGGGTAGGGTAAGGTTGGTCTGGGTTGGGTTGGGTTGGGCTGGGCTGGGTAGGATTGTTTTTGGTTGTTTTTGCTTAGTTTTGGTTTGGTTTGGTTTGGTTGGAGGTTGATATGGCTTGGTTTGCGTTGAGTTAGGTTGGATTAAGTTGAGTCATTTTTTCGTTCCGTAAAGTGCGACGCAACGGCGAACCCGGAGTGTCGTCAAACAGGACACAGCGCGAGAGCCTCGCGGGACACGACGATACAGGCCGACAGTGGCCTCGCGGAACAGCCATCACGCCGGCCCGTTCCTGTGGGGAGGTATTGCGTCGCTTCACTGTGCAGGCGTTTCTTCCTGTATGTCTCTCTTATCTGTCTGCCATGTCTGCGTCTGTCTCCCCCCCCCCCCCCCCCCCCCCCCCCCCCCCCCCCCCCCCCCCCCCCCCCCCCCCCCCCCCCCCCCCCCCCCCCCCCCCCCCCCCCCCCCCCCCCCCCCCCCCCCCCCCCCCCCCCCCCCCCCCCCCCCCCCCCCCCCCCCCCCCCCCCCCCCCTGACCGCCTCCTTTGTCTTTCTGTGCCTGTCTTCATCTATCTCTTTCCTGCCCGCCTGTATGTCTGTGCTCCCGTATTTGTGTATCTCTCACACACGCGAAGCGTCCGCCATGCAAGCGACTAGGTCAATTAATCTGCGTACCTCTAGTAACCCTTCCCGCCATTCCCTCGCTCCAAGCCCAAGAGAGCGAGCTTCTACGCACTGCATGTAGCCCCGGCTGGCCTTCACAAGCCCCCAACGGGCCAACCAAGCAAAAAACAACGTCCAAACATCGCCATATACCAAAAAACCTCAAATAGCATACTCGGGACAAATATCACAATATCAAACTTTCCAATCTCAAAACATCGAACACTCCAACACAAAATTCTTGAAAAAAAAAAAACACGAAATTCCCAAACACCAAAACCATAAAATCTCCTCCCTCTCCTCAAGTAAGAAATCCTCAAGTACTAAAACCCTCAATATCGAGTATTAAATCTGAGGTCCCACCTGCAATGACGGGAAGTCGATATCGTCAGAAAAGAGGAGGGAGGAAGGGTTCACCCCGCACAGGTCAAACAAGACCAGAACCTCTCGCCTAAGTGCCAGATCGGCGCGGGGGATCGGCATCACTGGGGGTGGTGGTGGTGGTGGTGGTAATGGTGATGATGATGACGATGATGGTGCCGATGATGATGATGATGATGATGATGATGATGTGATGATGATGATGACGATGATGATGATGATGATGATGATGATGATGATGATGATGATGATGATGATGATGATGATGATGATGATAATGACGATGATGATGATGATGATGATGATGATGACGATGATGATGATGATGATGATGATGACGATGATGATGATGATGTGTGATGATGATGATGATGATGATGATGATGATGATGATGATGATGATGATGATGATGATGATGATGATAATGACGATGATGATGATGATGATGATGATGATGACGATGATGATGATGATGATGATGATGACGATGATGATGATGATGGTGATGATGATGATGATGATGATGATGATGATGATGATGATGATGATGATGATGATGATGATAATGACGATGATGATGATGATGATGATAATGACGATGATGATGATGACGATGATGATGATGATGGTGATGACGATGAAGAAGACAAGCAAAGGGGAAAACCCATGGCGACGATGAGAAGATGCACAACAAAGAAACGAAGCCGGGAAAAAAAAAAAAAAAAAAACACGTAAATTAGTTGGCGCACTTTTGTACTTCCACAGTATGTTCGTATCCTCAGCCGTACTGGAAAAATAAGTGCATTGGAAATGTACGTGTTTGGGGAGGGGCAGGAAGGCGTGCAGGTGGGGGAGGGCGGGGGCTGGGGGCAGCAAACCTAGACCTATGACTTGATGGTTTGATTGACTCCTGGTGGGTCGACGAAGATGAGCGTTATAGTATCCCCGCATTCGCTCCATTGTGTGATGGAGGCTTTACTGCCTCTCTGAAAAAAAACTACATGAGCTGGGCGTTGTCGGGAGGTAAAACTGGGAGACAAAAAAAGTCACCAAGTTTTGTTTTTTTCTCCGTGCTCATGGGAGGGGCAGGAGCAGGCTGGCAGGGGGGGGAGAAGGGGGCGAGGCAGCGGCAGAAAGTGCAGACCCGTGGTTTGATAATTTCGAATACGAAGCTCGTGGTTGGTCGACAAGGCAGTCAGTGCGTTGACTTGACGGAGCGGAAAAGCTTCGGCTGAGTTTGTGCTACAGTAGTCTTGGTCCGTACTTCGTTTCGTTTTTTTTTTTGGTTCGGGAATGTGACGACACTTGTTTCAGCCCCCTCAAAACTTCAGTCACGTTTTTGGGGGACAAGCCGCTTCGACTCAACATAATTCAAGGATCATTTTTGCGGAAACAAAAAAGAGATGAGCACAACTACTGTAGCACTGCTTTATATGCATACGGAGTACCTGGTACCCTGGCAGGCTTTTCTATACATGCTGTGGGTGCGCAGGGAATGGGTTGTTAGGGGATGTTCTCTCGGTGAAGGGAGAAGCAAGACAAAAACAAGAAACAACCCCCGCCCTGTTCTCTCTAGAACAAAAAATCACAGGAACAAGAAAAAGAAGACGCAGACGCAGACGCGACGAAGAAGAAAACTTGGTGACGAGGGAAGAGACCGGTCTGACTTGCTCCAGACCGTACCCGTTACCCGGGGAACACGGTAATCAGGACCAAGTACGCTCAGTAAAAAAACTGGAATATCTAGGTTTTCGTGTATGTGATAAAGGTCCTGATTACTGCTCGTTGTGCAGTGTGGTCCTCCGCAATATTGATAGTACTCGTGTCCAGTTGGTTAAGGGGTGCTCCCTGGATACGAGAATGCGCCAGGCACTGCTTTCCTCCCTTCCTTACTTCCTTCCTTCCTTCCTTCCTTCCTTCCTGCCGTCGTTTCGGGCCCGTTCTCCTTCAGTCGTCCTTTTCTTCGGTCCTTCTTTTCTTCCTAAAAAGACACTCCAACCGTGAGGGATCGATGCTTTCGTCGGAGCTCATGTTTGCAAGCTAAATACTACTGCACCTGTGCCAGGGGACGGGTACCGCCTACCAGGTATTGGTATTTGTTGTGAGAGGCTCCTCACTTGATTATAATATAGGAGCTCTATAGCTCCCCAAAAAACTGTTTTTGTTATTTGAAGAAAACATGCACGCTATAGGTATTATTGTTCGCATTTTTTTAATTGTCAAAAACGAAATTGGATCAATGATATTGGGTAAAAACCTCAGTGTGCCCTTAAGGAACCCCACCAGCCAGAAAAAAAAAAAGGTCAAAGGTTGCTACGATAGGGGTGGCATTTTCTTTGCCTTATGAGGCAATAGTTGTGACTGAACTGGCTTCGTACCCCTTTTAGGACTGAAGTCCCGTTTTGGGGACAAACCACTCAAATTTCAAGTACTTTGTCCTCGAAACGGGACTGCAGTACCAAAAGGGTTAACCCAATATCGTCGGAATAAGTAGCAGAACCTGATTATCGTGGTAAGGGAATGGAATGCAGGTGCCATTGGAACTGGCTAGGAAGGCAGCTTCTCTTGTTCAGTAGGCGTCTTCTTGTGTTGTGGCATTATTCCTCATGACGAGAGAAGGGAGCTGTTGAGAAAGTGAATCGATAGGGGCGTGATTCAGGGCATCAAGCCCACTCTGCTCTCCTTCTACTGATTCGCTATTGTAGACGGGTAAAGACACTTGTCCGAGGAACTTTCCTCGGACGCTTGTGTCTACTCTTCTCCTATCGGCCATCCTAACCGTTGTACTGCAAAGGGAACTTCAGAGCCCCCGGGAATACTCCTAAGGGTACTCAGGGCTTTGATACTACAGGCTGTATCATAACCACTTACTTCTATAGCCCGATAGTATACCGTATCATAAATACCATTGCCAGAAGTGCTTTACGCGAGTATCCCTGTTATACACCACCATATACTTCGTATAGGATGTGCTCATCGGAAGCGCTTCTCGTTTTCTCAGAAGCAAGTTTGGGCGACGTTAAGATCTCCTCACGTATGGAGCCTCAGAAAATTATAGATGCACCTCTACCCATACACAGCACGCGTCCTCGCAGGAGAATAGAGAGATTCGGTGACCCCGCTGGGTGATAGATATTGCATCGATCGCCACTGGTCCAACAGGACGACTACATACAAAGTTGGCCGGCCTATACTCACTCCGCGCACGGAGGCTCCTATCATCCTAATCGAGGGGGTTCAAAACATCTGCAAGGATGATCTTACACGTTGGACAGATCATGATCTACCTGTAGATCATCTAAACATAATCTACAGATCATCTAGATCTTAACCTGCCGTCATGAAATGCCGTGCAAGATCTGTAATATAGTACAGATCAAACTCAGGAAAATTGTACTGGGCCCTGCACATTGCACGGCCCCCACCAGGCAACACGAGCTACCTGTAGATCATATACAGATCAGGATATATACCTGCCTTGATCATGAGGATCGGTGATCTGTCCGGCTTGCGAAATATTTGAAGTGTCGCGATTCGGTCCTGTGCGCCAATTGCCACTACAGCAGTATAGCCTGGCCTGGAACCAGATACCCCTGGTACCCGGTTCGTGTTGCCAGCTACCGGTATACCGTATTTCCTCACGGGGACGTGGAGGACAGCAGTAACGCCGTCACCTCCTTTTGTGGTAACATCGTCATTACCACCACCACCACCACCACCCCGACCATCCCCGCCTCCACCCGCCGCGCTCTGCCTCAAGAACGCCATGCAGATGGCGCTGCAAATGCTGTCGGCGTCACACGCTTCGTTCCCCGAGAAGGCATGGAAGATCACGTTGTCGCTGCCGCCACCGCTAGCTTGCGCCCTCCCCCTGGCCGAAGACATCTCCAAGAAAGCCGGTAACGACAAGCTCGCACTGCTGCTGCTGCTGCTGCCACCATCATCACCACTATCACCACCGCCAGCGCCATCGCCGTCAACGCTGCCGAGCTTTAGACCTCCATCGCCAATACTTTGATAATTCTTCCTCATTGCTGCTGCCGTGTGCTTGGCTGTGGTGCTTGGAGGGGGTTCAGCACCAGTGCGGGTACTATGAGCAGCAGTACTCGAAGATCTCACTAGCTGAACCCAGGGAGATGCTCGTAACGCTAAAGTCTTCGGAGATACCAGTCGTGGAACCTTCGGAGATTGTACCGCTAGGAGCGCTCGTGCGAGGATCGCTTTTGGCTGTTGTCTCGCGAAAGCTTCGGCTGGGTGAGCGGCCCGAGCAGAGAAGAGAAGCAGGGTTGCCGTGAGGCGGTTGGCGAAGTGCAGGGGAGCGGTCGACGCCGACACCCGGACCGCCCGCATGCAATCCCTGCTACGTCGCCAAACCGCACAGAAACTAGTGATGGTTTCCGCTGGTGCTGGTGCTGGTGCTACTTCTGCTGCTGCTTCTGTTAATAAGGTTGCTGCTGTTGTTGCTACTACTTGCGGCTTGCACACGGGAGTCCCTAGGCAGAAGCCGCAGATAAACTCGTAGCGTTATTTATCGAATCGAAAGGTCGTTCTGAGCGTTCTCTGGCGCGCCGCGTATTCGGAGAGGAGCGCGTCTGTACTCGTAGTGTACCTCGCTTGGCGTGCGCACAATAGACACTGGCAACAGCAGTAGTGCGACCGTGGCACCACGAGTAGAACATGCCACATGCGGCGAGAATTCGTCGAGAGGAAATCTGAGGGAGGGGTCTTTAAAGGGCAAGACGGCGTTCTCTAACATGTACAACGCGGGCAGTCGGGGATGAGAAACACTGCTTACCAGTACTGAAAACTTCCGGAGCAGTCATTAGGCAAAGTTGTGGTTACGGCAGCGCCGCGTGTGGCCACGCATTATTGCTCCGTGAGTACAACCCATCGCGTCGCATAACCCTAGATGCGAAATGATTGCTTTTGGCTCGAAGACATGACGGTAGAAAATTGCTTGGGAGTTCCATATATGCAGGTGGGATGTTGGTTCTATGAGAAAATTAAATTTTGAATTTCGTTCGGCTGGCCAACATGCTTGTCACTTTGTGTTGCTGCTGTGCTGCCTGGCTACTCCTTTGTTGCTGACTAACCAAGAGTACGCTGCCAACGAGCTGGGCGAGGCTATTGAGGCGAAGGAGCCATCATTGATACACAGGTTTTCATATTTCGGCGCTGCAAACCACCCGACTTTTTCCAAGCTCAGGTCGAAGGCGAATCCGCCTCCACGAACATCTCCTGATACTGCCGCAGTAGTTTGGCAGCGTAGCACTTGCTCTCGTATCACAGAGCAACCGATCCACGGCTAAGGTTAGTTCCTTCTCCATCGCGTCTCAGTGCGCAGTACGCGTTTGCCTCCTCGACCAAGGCCAGCAGCACGTCTTCCGTCTAGATCGAGGACAGGGCCTCTAGATAAAGGTATTCGGCGCAAAGGGGGGGCAACGCGACACGATCCCTGCAGCTTTAGGACGGTAACTGGTGAACCTAGAGGACTATTAATAGGAGCACCACCAGCGGAACTTCAGGAAGCGTCAACATCAACCAGCAACAGCTAGGGTGACCAGCACAGCAACACCGCCATACCACTACCAGCAGCAACAGAGCCCGCAAGCAGAATCAACACCGATCAGCAGCGGCAACAGCAGCAACGACAGCATTAGTGTCAGTAGGATACTCAGGAGCCACAACAGCAGCAGCAGCAGCAGCAGCAGCAGCAGCAGCAGCAGCAGCAGCAGCAGCAGCGGAAGCAGAAGCAGAAGCAGACGCCGTGTACGGCGCGCTGAGCTTCACCGCGCACTATGGCTGACTTGATCCTTCCGCTGGACCCCTCGCAGAGGCACTACGGTGGCTACGTGGAGGCCATGGTGAGCGGTGCCGTAACCCATCACCTATCGTGCACTCCGTCCTACTATCTTAATAGCAGGTAGTGCATTGCATCCGGCTTCTACTGTGACTCCGACCGCAACCACCTACTTCTGCTGTTAAAATATACCCGTAATAAGGGTACAGGCTATCCCACAGGGGGTGCGATCGTTTTGCAGCGCTCGTTTGTTCGACAGCGGCAAACGGTGGCAAAGTCTCTCTCATTCTATTTTCGGAAGCCTCTCGAGCAGATCTTTCCGAAAACAAACACCTTAAAGGCCTTGAAACCCTTTTAGGACCGCAGAACCGTTTTGGGGGACAACCCACTTCCAATTTGAGTATTACGGGGGACCATAGTAAATAGGACCGAATATTGTTGGGAAAAATAGGTAAATACATAGGTTTTTGTGTGTACCGTAGGTCCAATTTTTACTATGGTCCCCCGTGATATTAGTAGTGTGTTCCCCAAAACGGGACACTGCAGTTTGCCCTCTAAAAGGGGTAAAAGTTGGTCGGTATTTGCAACCTCAACCTTCCCGTTCCTGAAAAATCGAGCGTTGAAACACGATCGAATCTGGTATGATGAGTGTTTTGGTACTGCTCTGAATGAGGCTGAAAGGCCGGTAGTCACCTGGGTTTGGCTATTGGGATCGTGTCTGTAGTACTTGGGAGGCGTAACTTAGATGGTTTTCCCACGGAGGCGCGAGCCTTGCTCTCAGTCTCTCATCGTGCGCCAAAGGAATAAAGCTGCTCTTTTTCTAGTTTCTAAGCAAACGACACACGTGAGTCCCAACCAGTACCTGCCCAATATCATAGGCAAACCTAACAAGGGATACAAAGTGTGTGTCTCAAGCTTTGAACTTAGCAATAGGGTACTCTTGGCCTTGGATATAGGGAACGTTTGTGTATTTGTATCAACAGCCATACGATCCTTACTTTTGCGGACAGATCTGGTGCTGCTGTACGTACTACCGTGTTTGTTTTGATTTGTTTTCCTCGACACCTATATTCGACATACCTGTAGACTCTTTGTGTATTTTCGTGGCCGTGGCCTGGGTTATGTTGTTATTACGGGGGACTATAGTAAATATGACCAAATATTGTTACCAAAAATACGTGAATATATAGGCTTTTCTGTGTACCGTAGGTCCTATTTACTGTGGTCCCCCATAATAGTGTTGGATATCGCATCGAACATTTCGATCTATGACGAGATATCGAACATTTCGATATATCGTATCGAGCGTGCTTTGCCCTCCACCCCCTGGCATCCCCGTGTTTTTTATGCTGACACTGAACAGAAGCTTTGACGTATCACGTATCGAAATCGTATCGGATACGTTTCTGGTTTGTCGGTATCGTGTCGAGCTCGATTCTCGTTCGATGCCCAACAAGAGTGATAACAACCATGGTTTTAAGGTGTACGAGCTGGTTGGGTGGAACGGTATGGGAACACGTGGAGGTAACAGGCATGTTCTCCCGGAGACACTCGATAAATTCCAGGGTGGTGCCCGGTAGTACACTCTATGTCCTGTACCCTACTCCGTGTCTACACGTACCCTTCCTGTCCTGCCACCGAACCCATCCCGGGCCGGCCCGTCACAGCAGTGTCGAGTGTCTTTCCATATGTCAAATACCATGAACGAATGTCAGCCTCCACAACAATACGACTCAGGAAGGAGTGCAGCTGGCACATCAAAATACAAGCTCACGGGGAAACACAGCTGGGCACGAGCGTAGCAGCGCTCGCTTTTCGGTACGAGCGAGGACATCAGCTTAGTGTGGTATGGTATGATTTTTTGCTATGCTATGCCATGGTATTCTATGGCATGGTATGCTGTGGCATGGTATGCTGTGGTGCGATACGGTACGGTACGGTACGGAACGGCAAGGATGTGAACCCCGCGTCGGTCGAATCTCGCCTTGTTTTGGCTGTATTTTGTCGGGCGGCAGGAGAAATCGAGGCACAATACAACAGCAGCAGCAAAATCTAAAAAAAAAATGGAAATAACTATCAGTAGGAAGGGGGGGGGGGGGTGTACTCGTGTCAGGCATGGCCGTAGTCGTCTGACCAAACACCTTGGCATCCCTCCCTTCAATGCCGGGACGGAACACGTCGGGTTTTGATCTACTAGGGAGGCATTGCGTGCGCCAAGCGCGAAGCGCCGTGAGGTGTTTGGGGCGAGTCGCGTGGAGGGTGAGCTGCATCCTACTGAGAACCGCTTTTGAGGGGGATTTCCTAGCACATGGATGACAGCGTCGATTAGTTGACTTATTTTCTGGGGTGGCCACTTCCAGAGACAAGCAATGGGTATACTATGTAACCGCCTCGTGGGTGCCTTTCCAGATGCACACTACGTGATACGACCCCCCCCCCCCCCCCCCCCTTGTGCGGAGTTGAGGTTCTCCACCCCGCACGAAGATTATCTAACTCGACCGCCAGCCGTGGTGACCGCCAACACACCCCCCCCCTAAAAAAAAAACGGCATTCCAGTTGTCTAGATCACGCAGTGAGAGGCGTATTCTACAGCGTCGTCGCCAACAGACGCCAACCCAATTTATATATTACGGGGGTCCATAGTTAATAGGACCTATGATATACATAAAAACCTATATATTTACCTATTTTTGCTAACAATATTTGGTCCTATTTACTATGGTCCCCCGTAATAGTACATTTAGGGAGTGGGGTTTCATCGCTCGAGCTCTTGTTGGGGTGTCTGCTCAACCATCCGCACCAATATGCTGTGCCCTCTCCGCATGAGATAAAAAGCCCAAGAAGAGGCGTTATCAATGATGACGGTGATGACAACGCCGATTTGTCTAATCCTCGTATTTTATTCGGGCTCCTGCATACGGGCGCTCAGGGGCGGCAGTACAAGGTTTCCATGACTTGCCCAGGAGGCCCGGGCGCGGCGGTAGACCTTGCGTCCTTCCGGTGCGACCCCGAGCTATCAGCCCTGGTGGCGTCGAAGGGGGCGTGGAAAACTCTGCGGGCGAGGTTGGCGCAGGCGGGAGACATGGAAGGCTTTATGGCGGAGCTCACCGATGTCTTGGAGAAGGTGGGGGGAGAGGGAGGGGGGGGGGGGGGGGGGGGGGGGGGGGGGGGTACTCATTTGTTGCTTGCCTTAGTCGTTTGACCATTGACCACGCATCCCTTTCGAGACGGAGCACCGTTCCTACTCCTAATAGAGACACCTCCAACAATTGGGCGCTCATTACGTTGTTTCCATATATTACATAGAAACTTTTTGCTAATCTTATCCCCTTCCTGCTTGGCCTCCTCTGACCACCATCTATCTCCTAGGATAGCGATCGTTTTCTCGCTGCTATTCATTTCTCGGACCCGCCATCGCGTCGCCGCTGCCGCGGGAACCCCTCGGCCTACATCCGACTACCGGTTTGGACGCCGACCGCCACCCAAGCCATTGGCGCCCACTACGCAAAGAGCGACCCCCTCAACAACGCCCTCTCCGCCGGCACCAACACCACCGGTAGTGCCCCTTCTTGAGCCCGTCGTCGAACCCGATGACGACCCCTACCTCCTCGCCTGCGTCGAGCACTACACCTACAAAGACTGGGCGCGAGAAAAACGCGCGGAGCCCCTGTGCTGCGCCACCATCCGCTTCCTGTCGTTGGACTCCCCCAGCCCCACGCCGCACGACCTCCTGGACTTCATCCCCCCGGCCCGGCGCCCACAACTTTCGGACGTCCTCACTCTTGCCTCCAAAAGCAAGCTACACCGTACCGACGACGAAACCACCCTCCTGGTCCAACGACCACCCACAACCTCATCCCGGAACAGCCTACCAACACCCGCCCCCTCTACCCCACGCGTCTGCGTGCCAATGTTAATGCGCCTTTGGGTGCTGAACACATGCCACGCCACCACCTCTCTACACCTGGGAGTCACCCGAACGGTCCGCATGTTGGCACGTTTCTTTTGGTGGATTGGCATGGACGCTTCCGTCCGCTGGTGAATCCGCCGTTGCCTTCAATGCCAGCGCGGAAGACCTCCCGGCACACCATTCGTTGGCCCATCCTTTCTCTTCCTTTGCCCAACGGGCCTGGCATCACCGTCAGCGTCGACTACTTCGGGCCCCTGCCGCTCACGCCGCGCGGGAACGTCCACATCCTCCTCTTCACAGACCGCTTCAGCCGCCGCGCCGATATGTATGCCGTTTCAGCGGCGCAGTTCACGGCCGCCGGCACTGCCGACATCTTCCTGAACGAGTACATCCCTCTCTGGGGGTGCCCGGTTACACTTCTCTCCGACAACGGACTACACTTTACCTCCAAGCTTGCGAACATCGTCTACGAACGCCTTGGCATCCACAAAGTCAACACCAGCTCCTACCACCCCTTCATTGTATCAAAACCCTCCACGTCACATTCGTCTATTTTCCTCATCTCCTCTTCTAACACATCCCGTTACTCCTTCTACATTTCACATTCTCCTACCATGTGAGTTCTACTCTCTATTGCTTTGCCACACGGGCACATCTGTGCATCTACTTCCTCCTCCCGGCTACTGGTGTACCTCTTTCTTCTTTCTGGCAGGTCCAGGTCCCCTACACGAAAGCGCAGTTTCAGCGTTTTCGCGAAGTCCATTGGGCCATGCAAATACGTTTTCATTCCTATTCCTTCCCTCAATCCCCCGTATAGCTCTAAGTGTTTTTCCGATTCCACCTTGTTTCTTAGCGCTAGCCTTTCCCTTCTTTCTATCCTTTCTTCTACTTCTGCCTTGTACCTCCCAAACTTCCCGGCGGACATCATCTCTACTTGGTTTCCCCCTGTATCCTTCCATACTTTCTCAACTACGCAATCCCACCTTCTTCCAGCTCGCCCTTTTGTTACTTTCTCCCATACAGCTCTATCAACTATGGCTGGCAACCTCGTTTTCCTTACTTTATATTGCCAGTTCAACTTTATCATGTTTCTATTTGTCTTGAGTGGGAGCATTCCCAGTTCTGCTCTTAATACTGTATTACTAGTCGTACTTAAGCATCTTAGGATTTTTTTCGCTGCTGTCATTTGTACTGTTTCCAACTGTTTTACGAGTTTCGTGTTCCCTTCCCATTCTTCTCCTGCATATTCTAGCTTTGGTACTATCACATCCATCAATATACATCTCTCAATCCTAGTGTCAAGGTGCGAGTCTGTTAGGATCGCATCCATCTTGCCTACTTGTGCCTTACCCTTTCCTATTACTTTTGCTATATGTGTATCCCAAGAGCAGTCTTTTGAGATCTCTACGCCAAGGTATGTATACTGGTCTACGATCGGCAATTCATCTTCTCCCCACTTCCAACTGAAATTTACCGGGTTTACCTTATCTTCGTTGCAAACAACTACTGCGCATTTCTTGACGTTTGCCGTCACCCTCCATTTCCTGGTGTATTCTAGCGCCTTCTCTGTGTGTTTCTGCAATCCTTCGGGTGTTTCTGATATCCCCACGAAGTCGTCCGCAAAGATCAATCTCGACACCGTATCTTCCCCTACCGTGACTCCCTGCCTTGCTGCCTCGACTGCTACTATCAGGTCGTTAATATATATATTGAATAAGTTAGGTGACAACGAACATCCCTGTGCAACTCCTTGTAAAATATCAACATACTTCGATATTTCCCCGTCCAGCATAACAGCACTTCTCGCACATTCCGTCATCTTTGTCATCATTCTCCACATCTTTCCTCTGATTCCTGTTTCCCACAGTTTTTTCCACAATCCATTTCTCCATACTGTGTCGTAGGCTTTCTGCACATCTAGAAATAAACAGCAGTACGTTGTTAGTCCCGCGTCTTTCCTACCTTGAATAATCTTACCTAAGGTGTACACATGGTCTACGCAGCTACGGTTTGGCCTAAACCCTGCTTGCCCTTCGCTTATTTTGTCTTCCTTCTCCATCATCGTTCCCATTCTATCGTTCAAAATCTTACAAAATGTTTGCCTACTACTGTGCTCAGTAGCGTTATCCCTCTATAGTTCCCCGGGTCAGCCTTATCTCCTTTCTTGAATAAGTTTACTACTACTCCTTCTCTCCACCTCCTACGTGTGTACTCGTTTTTCCATATCCAGTTATACAACTTAACCATCATGGTAAGCATTCTCCCCCGTACTTCATAAATTCATTCACTATTTGGTCTGCCCCTGCTGCCTTTCTATTCTTAAGTTTAGCTACACACTTCTTTACTTCTTCCCTTGTGAACTCTCTCTGTAACCCTCCCGAACCACTGTCTTCCCTTTCTGATGTATCTACGTTCGCCTCTGCCCACGCGTTGATTCCCTTCTCTAATTCTGTGTCGAATGTTTCGTTGGCTGTGGGTGTTCCAAGCTTTCGGTAATACTCTACTAGTACTTCCCTTTTCCCCTTGGAACTACTAACCATTTTACCGTTCTGTGCTCTTAGAGTAGCTGTTCCCGTGTCTGCCTCTCCCGCTTGTATGCCAAGTATCCCTTTTATCCCTCCCCACATCTGCTTCATCCCGCCCTCCAAGTCTTCATTCGTTTTATTTACTACGTCTTTCCATATCCCTTCCTTCTTCTTCTCTACCATCTCTTCTACTTTCTTTCTAGCTATAGCGTATTCCTCCCACCCTGTCGAAGTTTTACTCGATGTATACCTTGCGTGTGCCTTTCTCCTTGCTCTTACAGCCTCTTTCACTTCTTCATCCCACCATTTTACTGATTTGTTGCATACTATCAACTTCTTCCCTATTACTTTTCTTGCCGTGGTCTTGACCAACTGCTCCCATCCTTCTATTATCCTATCTCCTGCATCATCCCTCTCTATATCGTTCCTTGTTGTACCTATTCTTTCCAACAGCTCGGAAAATTTCTCTGCATTCTTGGCCATCTCTTCTTGGAACTCTTCCCGTTTCTCTTTTACTTCTAGTTTATCTATTCTCCACCGATACAATTTCCTACCTCTTCTATGTTTGATAGTTCTCGTCTGTTGACTGTCTGTCCATATTAGACAGTGATCCGTAGTTCCTATGTCCGCTGCGCATACATGTAGTTCCGTTTCCTCACCACTTCCTTTTTGTACTACTATAAAGTCAAGGATAGAGCTTTTCTCCCTTTTGTATGCACTGTCTAGTCCATTCCGGTTCTGCCTTTTTTACTCTGTCGTTCAACGTTTTCATCTCGCTGTGCTTGAGGAACCTCAACATCTCTTCCCCATTCTTATTCTTTGTTACTTCCCCATATTGTCCAATGTTCTCATTCAGTTTTCTTGCCTTCCCAATTCTTGAGTTAAAATCTTCCACTAGTACTACTTCTCCTTGCCTCTTATACTTCTGTACATCTACTGCTACTTCTCCGAACTTCCTCTGTATATCTTGTATCGTATTCTTCGACTCTGGGGGCATATATATGTTTGCTAAGAAGTAGTATTTCGCTCCCCGCTCCCCTGGTATATTAATCCATATGCTTTCGTCGAATTTAGTGTCTTTGATCACATCTATTATGTCACACAGGTATTCTTTGACTAGGAACCCCACACCCCCCGCCCCCCTATTCTTGCTATTCTGTCCCTTCCTCTTTTTCCCTATCCATGCGTACTCTCCAACTTTGCATCCTATCTCCCCTCCTTCTTTCTCAAACGACTCTTGAATTCCCACTATGTCTAGGTCGCGCTTACTTACTTGTTCGGCAATTTCGATTATTTTGCGCTCTTCCGTGGCGAAGCTTCATACGTTCCATGATCCTATTCTCAGCCTCCTTTTCGTTTCACTATCCGCTCTAGTATTACCTGTTCTTTCTCCGTTGTCGCCACGAATATTTCTGTTATCTCTTCTTGAGCATTTTTTTCGTTTCCGTTTCTGTTCTTGTCTGCTTGTTCTGCGCCCCCCCCATTCCCTTTGAGCCACTTGCTGTTTCCTGCCTCCCCCTACCTTCGTTCACCCTAGGACTACGTCTTAGTTTCGTTATTCCATTAGCTATACATACTCTCCATCCTGGTCTTCTAACCCATGCCGACACTTTTTCTGTCTCTATCCTCTGCCACTCCATGCTCGCTTTCAGCTTCAGAGTGGCTCGAAAGTGTTCTCCCTCTCGTTCTACGTTTCCTATTGCAAGGCAATACAGTCCTACTTCGTCGCACTTCCTCTTGAACTCAATCCTTGTCATGTCGCTAGGAACTCCAAATATCAGCACTACTAGTACTTTACCCTGCCAATCTTTCTTTCTCCACCCACCCTTCCTCGCCGTCTTTCTCCTAATCTCTTCCGAGAATATCTCCAGCTTGTTTGTGCTCATATTGGTAGTGGGAAGTGTTCAAGTTACTGGGACTTCCCAATCCTAGCACTCGTTGAGGGTCTGGTGTCTTTCAGTTCTTTTGCCGGCGCACCACACTAAATAGTGTCTCCAACACGGGCTCGTAGCCTGGAGCCAAGTTCAACACCCTTAACACAAGCACCCCACGTTTGTGTCAGGCGATCTGCGTGGTAACCATCCTGGCGTCCCACGATCGTATCTTCTATCTTCTTGCCCCGTTGCTGTACTGGTTACTTCCCTCCAGGGAGGTCATCATTCTTACCGTGCAAGGTTCGAGGACGGCTTGCATAACACAAAGTCTTACTCACACATCGGGTTGCCCCGTACGTCGCTTTCTCCGCCATATGTACGTTTCACCATGGGTAACTACCCCACTAATGCTCCCGAGTAGACCTTCACTGCCGAAAGCTTGGCCAACAATCCCCCTACGTTCTGTACCGGCTTCTATCCTTCAAGCTATCAAGATACCCACGTACCGCTTGGTGCTCCTTTTCTTAGGTCATGTGGTCGATCAAACGCAAGGTGTTTGTTTCATGAGTATAGTAGGTCTTGACTTAATGTCATGCATCATCCACCCCTCCCTTCTTTTAGCGCTTGTCATGTGCACCAAATGTCGGGGATTTTAGGAATAATGTCAGACCAGATTTCTACCGCCCAGTGGAAATCGGTATAGTTTTACGGGTATCTTACCACAAGACCCAACCTTCACGTGAATTGAACATGTTGGGGTGATCATGCTGTATCTATGTGTGCGCATGTGAGGCGGTCCACCTTCATGCTCGGTTTTTGGTCTATATTTTATGCCATTACCACCAGTATTATGATATGGGAAAAACTATTTTACTCTTTCGAGTCTGACTGGTTTGGGTTCGGATATGGGGAAGAAAAAACTGGTTTGTTCGGTTGTTTCATTTCTAAATCTGGTTTGGGTTTCGGTATCGTAAAAAAAATGATTAGTTGAGTAATTTCATGTCTGAATCCGGGTTGTGTTATGATATTGGAAAAAAGCGGGGGGGGGGGGGGGGGGGGGGGGGGGGAGGCGCTCGAGGTTAGTGTAGTAGGGGCGAAGGAAATAGCCGCCATGGGTTTCCAGGGGTTTCCAATCCCCGCTGAAAGACATGTTCGGATGTTTGTGTGGCAGGTGTCGCGCTTTTTTTTTTGGGCGCAGGAGCTTCCCCCGACAGGATATCCTTCGGTTTTGGACGGTTTCCAGGGGTTTCCATCCTGCTGAAAGGATTTTTTTTTGGGCGCCCCCCCCCCCCCCCCCCACCCCCTGTGCGTCGCAGGTGTTGCGCTCTTGTCCGGCGCGGGAGCCACCCCCGGCAGAGTTTTACTCGCGACTGGTGACCGAAATGGACGCGGTGGGATGGGTGCACCTTGTGTCCATGGACTCGCTGCTGACCTACGTCCAGCTAAGGGAGCGGGATGCTTCAGGTGATGGTGTTCTCAGCGGTGTTGTTGGTGTTGTAAGTGTTCGTGGTGTTCGTGGTGTTGGTGGTCGTTATGTTATTGGTGTTGGTGGTGGTGGTGGCGGTTGTGCTGCTGATGTTGGTGGTGGTGGTGGTGGGGTGTTTGTGGTGATAACGGTGGCGTTGGTGATGGTGTGGGTGGTGGGGATGTTAATGGCGGTGATGGTGGTTTCGGCGGCGATGCTGGAGGTGGTGGTGGTGTTCTGGTTGCTGCTGCTGTTGTTGTCGTCAACCGACCCCACGAGAACGGACACCCCATTTCGTCTCGCAGAAAGGGGTCGACCAGCTGCCGCGCAAAACTCCTGATCATATGACTACGGACATGCACGATAATGAGTACCCCCCCCCCCCCACCCACCCCAGTTTGGGAGGTGCAAGGCAGGAGTAGAAGAAAGGATGGACAGAAGGGAAAGGCTAGCGCTAAGAAACAAGGTGGAATCGGAAAAACACTTGAGAGATATACTGGGGATTGAGCGAAGGGATAGGAATGAAAACGTAATTTACACGGCCCATTGGACTTCGCGAAAACGCTGAAACTGCGATTTCATGTAGGTGACTTGGACCTGACAGAAAGGAGAAAGAGGTTTGCCAGTAGCCGGGAGGAGGAGGAAGTACATGTACAGATGTGCCCGTGTGGCAAAGCAATACCAGGTAGAGAGTAGAACTCACATACTAGGGGAACGTGAAATGTAGAAGGAGGAACGGGATGTGTTAGAAGAGGAGACGAGGGAAATAGAGGAATGTGACGTGTAGGAGTTTGATACACTAGATAGCAGCGAGAAAACGATCGCTATCCTAGGAGATAGAAGGTGACCACAGGCGGCCAAGCAGGAAGGGGATAAGATTAGCAAAAGTTTCTATGCAATATATGGAAACAACGTAATGAGCGCCCAATTGTCGGAAGTGTCTCTATTAGGAGTAGAAACGGTGCTCCGTCTCGAAATAGATGCGTGGTCAATGGTCAAATGACGAAAGGCAAGCAACAAATGAGTAACCCCCCCCCCCCCCCCCCACTTGTAGGATGCAGCTCGCCCTCCAGTCGACTCGCTCAACACCTACCTCGCGGCGCTCCGCGCTTTGGTGCGAGCAACGTGTGTCTGGTCGGTGAAAACTCGACGTGCTCCGTCCCGACATTGTAGGGATGCGAGGGTCTATGGTCTTACGATTACGTCCATGCATGGCATGAGCACACACACCCCCGTCCCCCCCCTCCCCTCCCCTCCCCCACTCCCCAATCTTTCTTTTTTTCTCGTCCGTCTTGGCATGGCACAGGTCGCGAGCACGTGTTCTCCGTGTCCCTGCCCTCAGACTATCCCGCCAGTCCGCCCATTTGTTCCGTCGACCTTCCGACCCACCTCGACCTCAGGTATTGTGTCGCGCGCAAGCAGGCTTAGGCTTAGGCTCGGGCTTGCGATAGGCCTAGACGTAGACTGAATCTTGTGATGGGCTTTAGGAGGCTCGTGCTTAGGCTTGTGATAGTCCCAGGCTCAGACTCAGGACTGGGTTTGTGGTGGAATCAGGCTTTGGCTTCGGCTTGTGATGTACTCAGGCGTGGGCTTGTGGTGGGCTTGGGCGAGTAGCTGGGCTTTTGCTTGGGCTTGGGGCTTGGGCGTAGGCTCGTGATTGGCTTAGACTTCGGCTTGTCACAGGCTCAGGAAAAATCTCAGGATAGGCTATAGGTTTATCCCTCTTAGTTCAGCAGCCCTGTTTGGGGGACAAACTACTTGGAATTGGAGTGGTGTGTACCCCAAACGGGACTGCAGTCCTTAAGGGGTTGAGCTCGTGATAGGCATGAAGCTTAGGCTTGCGGTAGGCTTTTAGGCTCAGGCTCAGGCTGGTGATAGGCTTATATAGGCTTCTTGGATCTATGAGAGGCATGCTGTTTGCCTTTTCGCGAGGAAAATGAAGGCAGGGGCGATCTGTGGGTTGCTGGCGCGTATGTATGTTTGGCTGTCCCACCGCACGTGCTCCCTGGCGTATGTCCCGCTTGTTTTTGGAGCGCGGATATGGTACGGGGGTGTTTTTTCGTGCTCATAGTTACGCGCCTCGGACACATAAACCAATGACCTAGATCGTCTACTATTTCGGGGGATCATAGTGAATAGGACCTACGGTACTCACGAAAACGTATATATTTTACCTATTTTTACTAATTGTATTTGGTCCTGTTAACTATGGTCCCCCGAAATAGTAGTAGTTGTGAGAGGGTGTGCAGGATCTGCCCGTTAATAGTACACGGATCCATCACAGGAAACGCGTGCTGCTGCTTGTAGGTCATGCGGATTGTAGGGCTTTCACCATGCAACATGAGCTAAATCATACGGATCAAACAACAGATCATACATATAATACGAGATGAGGAATAGGTTTGCCTTGAACGCTCTAGATCATGAGCTGGGAATTGATCCTCTGTCCAAGGTGTACATGGTTCTCACTGCCCAAGGTGGAAGAAGGAGCGGTCTCGCCACTAGATTGATGCTGTTCGTGCTGAAGTATTGGTGTTACTGGTAGCGCTGGTGCTGCCGTTGATACATACTGCTCTACTGCCGACATCGGCTTCGCTTTATGCTATCATATCGATGGCCGTGCTGTTTTTTTATTTTGACACTATTAATGGTGATGCTGCACTATTGATTATGTTGGATGTATCGGTAGATTTTAATAGTATTGAATGGGCAATGTTGATATCGACAGCAGCATCAGTCAGTATCGGCTTGTTGTTTTACGTAGCGTGTTGTAAGAGTGAGCGGTGCGCAAGAAAAAATAGTGTGGATTGGTCGCGAGGTTGATATTTCTGTTGATGCCGGTGTTGAGCGTGCGCCGCTTGCGTTTGGTGCTGGCACTGAACATCGATGTCGCTGGAACGTGAGCTGTATGTACCGGTCGATGTCATGCTGTTCATCGCCGGTGAACGTTGAGAGGGAGCGTATCGAACCCGACCCAATGCTCAACAAACTGATCGTACTGAGCAGAGCAGCATGGCAGGAACGAGAGCAGGGTATGGTGGGATTGGGGTAGTTGCTACCAGACAGGGTAAGAGTAGGGTAGGGTTGGACTGGAGCGGGTAGGGTTGGACCGGAGAGGGTAGAGGTGGGGTACGGTAGGGCGAAGGTAGGGTAGGGTATTGGGTAAATGTTGGGTAGGGTAGGGTATAGGTAGAGTAGGGCAGGGTACGGTAGGGTGGGGTGGGGTAGATAGGACAAGGTAGGTAGGGTGGGCAGGGGTAGATAGGATAAAAGGTAGGTAGGGTGAGAAGGGGTAGACAGGATAAGGTAGGTAGGGTAGGACACGGTAGGGCAGGCCAGAGGGGCGAGGAGGAGGCCTCCTGCGCGCTGTGGCCTCGGCTCATGCATCTGCCGGACGGACGGACCGATGGAAGGAGCGATCGAGTACGTACCTGGTGTGACATGTATACCCCCCTGGTTTTCTGGTTTTGTATCGATGCAAATCTGGTGGTGACGTCTGACACATTTTTTTTGCTTTTTTTCCGAACAGAACGTACGACAACAAACGTAACGTTACGCGTTGATTAACACCACTATTACGGCGGGCCATACTTGTAGTAAATAGGACCTACGGTACACACAAAACATATATATATATATATATATATATATATATATATATGTATATTTCGCTATTTTTACTAAAAATATGTTTGGTCCTGTTTACTGTGGTCCCCCCGTAATAGTTTTTCAAAGCTTGAGCCATGATTTACATTTGATTTTTGTTTGTTTTCTGTCTATTCTTACGTATCATACAGCAGTACGCGATAAGTGCTAACAACTCAGGACCTATGAATTTCAGGCCGAGATTTTGTTAAATTTAAGAATTGGCAGCCAAGCATTTTCTGCTGAGAGAGGAACACCGCTCTGAATCCTACCTCGTATATAATTGCCTTTCAGAGCCTATGTTCAGCGTTGACATCACAATAAGCCGCCAGCCAGCCCTCCAAGCCAAAACAGGATATTCTTAACTGCTTTTGCGTACGTATGTACCATACGTTGCTCCCGTGGGTACAATATGTAATAACTTTTCAAAGCCTATGTTCACCGTTGACATCACAATAAGCCGCCAGCCCTGTAAGCCAAAACAGGAGATTCTTAACTGCTTTTGCGTACGTATGTACCATACGCTGCTTCATGGGTACAATGGGGGCGCTGGGCACACATGCGGGGGGCGGGGGGGGGGGGGGGGTTCCATTGACCTTTGGACAGGTGGACTCCCGGCAAGAGCTCGCTGGCGACCGTCCTCGACCAGTTTCGGGCAGCGCTTGGACCGTTTCTTTCTCCCGCTGTGGAATGTAAGTGCCACCCTACTGCTTGATGCATTTGGTACGTGCCTGGTATTTTACTTCTTTTTTTTTTTCTTCAACACTTACTATTGCGGGGGGCCATAGTAAATAGGACCAAAATATTGCTAGTAAAAATAGTTAAATATAGTGGTTTTTGTGTTTACCGTAGGTCCTGTTTACTATGCTATGCCCCCCCATACTATTAATATGTATGAACCGATTGATAACTTCCATAGAACCGTGTTGTGGTGGCGTGTGTTTCTGGAAGTCTCACCCTGTCAGGCTTTTTTTTTCTTGTGGTGCTGGTTTTTCCTGTCAGGTGTCCTACTTCCGTACTACTCGTGCTGCTGCACTACTGCTGCGGTACTGGTAGTCTACTCCGGTACCAATTGCGGTACTATTACGGGGGTTCATAGTTAATAGGACCTATGGTTAGGATAAAAACCTATATATTTACCTATTTTTACTAACAATATTTGGTCCTATTTACTATGATCCCCCGTAATACTACTGCTGCTGCTGTACTACTGCTGTATATAGTTTTTGCGATATACCTGGTACAAGGTGCGTGACGAACGGGACACACCCACATGATGATATCATATACACGGAGCATCACTGTTAGTGTTGGATATCGGATACGGGTATTGGATATTGCACTCGATGTCGATGGCCAAAACAAAACGTGATACGATACGATTTCGATATTTGATACCGTCTTCGTTCCAGTGTCAGCAGAGGGGACGCCAGGGGATGGAGGGCCAAACACGTTCGATACGATATACCTGGTACCAGGTATTCGATATTCCGATATACCGAGAGGTACGATATCCAAAAATCAGTATTATTGATAGTAGTGCATCCATGCCGCAGTTACGGGCGGTCGTGCTCGTAAGCAAAGATGTGCCGATATTCGATATTCCATGGTGCTGCTGCTGTAGGCGGGGCTGAAGAACCTGGCATCATAGCCTACACCAGATTTATAGCTTTATAGGTCGTGTACGTACGACCTACAGATAGTGCGTACTGCTGGGTATCAATAGTACCACAGCAGTTGCACGACTACTACTACAGCTGCAGCAGCAGCAGCAGCAGCAGCAGCAGAGGAGATGTGTGTCTGTTGCACTACTATTACGGGGTCTATAGTTAACAGGACCTGTGGCGTACATAAAAACCTATATATTTAGGTATTTTTACTAACAATATTTGGTCCTGTTTACTATGGTTCCCCGTGATACTACAGCTGCAGCAGCGGCAGCGGCAGCAGCAGCAGCAGCAGCAGCAGAGGAGATGTGTGTCTGTTGCACTGCTGCTACAGCTGCAACAGCAGCAGCAGCAGCAGCAGCAGCAGCAGCAGGAGCAGCAGCAGCAGCAGCAGCAGCAGCAGCAGAGGAGATGTGTGTCTGTTTTTGGAGATGTTGTAATGTTTTCCGGAACGAATGACGGACGTTCTGCTGTGGCGCGCGCGAACTTTTACCATGAATGCTGCTGCTGTGGCAGTGTCTTTCACAAGTCAGGAAGCTGAGAGGCGGTTCTGCAGAAGCAAGCACGCACGCGTGCTGTGCTGTGCAACCCAAACAAAATGTCGACATGTTTTTTTGATGGGTTGATACCCCTGGTCTATGTTTTCAAGGGGCAGCCTCAGGAATATTCCCGCGGGGAAAAATCCCGCGGGATCTCACACGGGACAGATACGAGATTAGTCAACTTTTTAGTATTTTGATGCTTTGATGAACGATATTTTTGCATCTATGTACCTCAAGGAACTTCGCCGCGCGAAAATTCCGGCTTAGTACCGCAGTCTCGTTTTGGGGACAAACTACTTGAAATTAGAGTGGTTGGTCCCCAAAACGGGACTGCGGTTTCTACCTTGTTTTTTTTTTTTTTGTGTGCTTCGCCAGAAAGTGTGACAATGCATCTCGTCTTGCATTTATTTGTTGTGGTCTTGAAGTTTTTTTTTTTTTTTTTTTTTTCGAACTCTTTTTCCGTGATGGTGGTGTTAGCGCCTCTGGTTGTGGAGCTTGAGTATTGTTTGTGTGAGCTCCGAAAAAAACGCCTGAAATGGGTAATATGGTGGTGGTGGTGGTGAAAATGTTTTCATGTCTCCGATAGTGGAGCTTGAGTTTTCTTAGTACTATTATTGTGCTCCGAAAAACGCTCGGAAAAAAAAACAAGGGTGTCGACAAAACTTCGAGGAAACTTCCAGAAGTTTTCCAGAAGAAGGAAGGTGTCGCAAGGCTCTCTGATGGTTCATGACGAGAGAAAAAAACATTTTACCGTCGTACTCTGCAGCCTGTAGAGACACGAGGCTCTTGTCCCGTCATTGAAAAGAAACAAAAACTTTGGCAGAAGTGCTGCGCAAACCTTCTCCTCTACCTGGTATGTAGATTTTTGTCCTGCTTGCTGTCCTGTATGAATCCGTTTGTTGCAGTTTTTTTGTTGTTGTTGTTGTTGTTGTTGTTGTTGTTGTTGTTGACACTTCCTCTCGCTTAACGTTCCGCAAGATCGCAGCGAGGAGGCGATGAGGAGCCCGGGGGGGGGGGGGGGGGGGGGCGTACTCATTTGTTGCTTGCCTGAGTAGTTTGACCATTGACCACACACCCCTTTGGATATGGAGCGATGAGGGGCTGTAAGGGGTGGGGGGGGGGTGTACTCATTAGGTATGTCCGTAGTCGCATAGCTATAGGGTGGGGGAGGGTGTACTTAGGTCATGCATGTCCGTAGTCGTATGACCATAGACCCTCGCATCCCTACAATGCCGGGGCGGAGCATGTCAGGTTTTCACCGACCAGGCAGACATTGCTTGCACCAAGCGCGAAGCGCCGTGAGGTGTCCGGCGAGTCGCATGAAGGGTGAGCTGCATCCTACTAAAGAACCGCTTTAGAGGCGGATTTTTTTGCATATGGATGTCAGCATCAATGAATTGATTTGTGTGGCCACTTCCAGAGACAGCAAAGGGTTTACTATGTGGGGGGGGTGTACTCGATAGGAGAGATGTACTCGATCTCATGCATGGCCGTAGTCGTATGACCATAGACCCTCGCATCCCTACAATGCCGGGACGGAGCATGTCGGGTTTTCACCGACCAAGCAGACATTGCTTGCACCAAGCGCGAAGCGCCGTGAGGTGTCCGGCGAGTCGCATGAAGGGTGAGCTGCATCCTGCCAAGAACCGCTTGTGAGGCGGACTTGCATATGGATGACAGCTTCAATGAGTTAGTTTAATTTCCGGTGTGGCCACTTCCAGAGACAGCAATGGGAGTACTATGTAACTGCCTCTTGGGTGCCTTACCTTGAACACTACGTGATACGACCAATTCCCTTGTGCAGAGTAAAGGTTACTTACTTCGCACAAATGATCTAACTAGACGACCAGCTGTGGGCGACCGCCAAAAAAAAAAAAAAAAAAAAAAAAAAAAAACGGTGCCCTGGATGTCTAGCTCACGTAGTGAGCGGCATGTTTTACAGTGTCGTTGCCAACCGACGCCAACCAAACCCATATATATATTACGGGGGTCCATAGTTAACAGGACCAAATATTGTTAGTAAAAATACCTAAATATATAGGTTTTTATGTATGCCATAGGTCCTGTTAACTATAGACCCCCGTAATAGTATATATATAATAGGGGGGGGGGGCAAGGGGCTGGGCTGTCTACGGCTGCTCCCTATGACGTTGTCGGCGAAGGTGTACTATTTGAAACCTAGTACCCCACTAGCACTGGTTCCACTGATAGTTCTACTGATGACAAAACGCTTCAGCCCTAATTTCACGTGGTATCGTCTCCCCTACTGCTGCCGGTGCTGCCACTCGGAGTTTTCGTACTAAGCTCGATGGCGTGTGCCCCCCCCCCCCCCCCCCCCCCCCCCCCCCCCCCCCCCCCCCTCCAGAAGGCGGTTTTTTGTAGAGGTTTTCTTCTTCGTGCAACCCTGAGACCGCGGCGGCTTCACCTTCGTTGCGCTACTCTCCCGATCACTATCCCACCAGGCTCGAGGACGAGATGATCGTATCGCGCGGTGCGTACCACGTATTATGTACCAGCGTGTGGCATCGCACCCTCGGTGAACTTTCATGAGTGTACCCATTTGCTGTCTCTGGAAGTGGCCACACCAGGAAGGAAAGAAAAAAGCGGCTCGACGAGATCGTTCGCGTTCGAAGAAAGTACGCGCGAAGATGCCGCGGAAGTCTGCGTCACACGCGATTCTTGGTATCGGATGCAGCTCACCCTTGGAGATACTCGCTGGCCGTTGCAAGCAATGACTGACTGGTCGGTGGAAACCCGACGTATTCCGTCCCGGCACTTCGGGGATGCGGGGGTCTGTGGTCATACGACTGCGGCAGTGCATGGCATGAGTACGCCCGCCCCCGCCCCCCCCCCCCCCCCCTTCCTGGAGTTTTTTTTTTTTGTTTTTTTTTTGTCGAAGATTTAATCGTCGCGCGACCCTCCGACCCAGTTTTTTTTTTTTTAATTCTTCCACCACTATTAATAGTTAAACATATATATTCTACATGCGGCATCGCCATTTTTTTTTTTGTTTTAATTCTCCCACCACTTTGTGTCAATGCCCGTATGCGATACGAAGTACTTCGGATAGAGAGAAGTGCTCATGGTACCGGTCGGCATCCAGCATGCAGACGATTGTACGTGGTAGGCACGCTGGCGCTGCCGTCCTCCTTTTGCCGCAATACCGCGTTTTCCCCCCCCGCCGCGCTCTCTTTCCAGTGCCACAGCAGACGAACGTGCGTCCGCGACGAGCCCAGCAGAGACTCCTCTTGTGTGTCTCGAAACGCTCTGGGCTATCGATGCCTTCTGTCGTTGCCGAAAGAAATAGGCTCGAGTCACCTACTTACACGTGTTCTGACCGCTTTTTCGAATGCCCCGAAACGCCTCCACAAAGACAAAAGCAGCTGGAAACCCCGCCTGTAGTAATGATACCTACCGCCCCGTTGACCCTCTTACTAATATTACGGGGGGCCTTAATAAATATGACCAAATGCTGTTAGTAAAAATAGGTGAATATATACCTGGTAGGCTTTTGTGTGTACCGTAGGTCCTATTTACTATGGACCCCCGCAATAATAGTAGCATCCAGGGGAAATCACAATTTTTTCCTCTTTTTTTTTTTTCACGAGGAACACGCAGCTCGCAGAAGTCGAGCGCTGACCGGACGCGAGAAATTCACAGCTGGCGTATTTTGTTTTTGATTTTTTTTTTTTTCTTGGGAAAAATAAAATCATACCCACCCACGTTCCTTCTTCTCGGAAAGCTGCATGCAGTTCGTACGTACATTCCCGCCGCCGCCGCCGCCGCCGCCGCCGCCGCTGCTGCTGCTGCTGCTGCTGCTGCTGCTCATACACCATGCAGTAGAATACACAGGAAAACACACCTCCTGGGCCGATTTTCGGAGCCGGGTGCCTTTCGCGCAATTCGGCGCGAGTCGACGAGGGAAAGAAGACAAGTGCACTTCCGCTTCGGGGACAAACCCCTCAAATTCTAAGTAGCGTGTTCTCCCTAAATGGGACTGTAGCAGTAAAAAAGGTTAACTCCTTGACGCAATAAAAATGCAAGGCGCGTACCAATTTTGGGGGAAGGGGGGGTACTCGTATCATGCGTGGGCATAGTCGTACGACTATATAGACCCTCGCATTCCTACAACGCCAGTGCACCATAGTAGTGATGGCGGGGGAGGGGGGGGGGGGGGGGGGGGGGGGTGGGCGGGGCGTACTCAGTTATCGCTTGCCTTAGTCACTTGACCATTGACCACGCATCCCTTTCGAGACGGAGCACCGCACCGTTCCTACTCCCGATAGAGACACCTCCAACAATTGGGCGCTCATTACGTTGTTTTCATACATTACGTAGAAACTTTTTGCTAGTCTTATCCCCTTCCTGTCTGACCGCCTGCGGCCACCATCTATCTCCTAGGATAGCGATCGTTTTCTCGCTGCTGTTCAGTGCATCAAACTTCCTCCATCAGGGGGGGAGGGGGGGGGGGGGGGGGGGGCGGCTACTTTGGGACCCCCGATCTGAGTAACGGCTAGTACTATGGAGGGAGCAGTAGAAAGGAGTTCGCAAGGGTGAACAGAGTAAATGGGATGAGAAAAAAAACACACACACAGACACAGACACAGACACAGACACACGCCAAGGGGAGTCGTCACACACAACGAAGAAGTGCGGTGTCGGGAAGAAAGAGCTCTCGCCGAAGCATCCACGCATGTAGACGCAAACACCCTGTCGGTGTGTATCATGCACTCTGCCGATCGCCGAGAAGATCGTACGTAGTCTTGAGGCTCGTCAGGGGCGGTGTGTTAGCTTTTCTCACGTATTACGGGGGGCCCTAGTAAAAATAGGACCTACGGTACACACCAAAAAAAAAACTATTACGGGGGGTCCATAGTTAACAGGACCTATGGCGTACATAAAAACCTATATATTTAGGTATTTTTACTAACAATATTTGGTCCTGTTAACTATGGACCCCCGTAATACTATATTTCGCTCTTTTTACCAACCATATTTAGTGCTGTTTGCTATGCCCCCCCCCCCCCCCCCCCCGTGATAGTTGTATTTTGTGTTGTCTTACGTGTCACGCTTGGTACGCTTTTCATTTTCATTTTTTGTTGGTTTTTTTTCGTACCCAATATTTTCACCTTCCAGCCTTCTGGGGAAAGCCGCCGTGATAACGAGGGTCTATGGTCATACGACTACGGCCATGCATGAGATCGAGTACATCTCTCCTATCGAGTACACCCCCCCCCCCCCCCCCCCCCCCAACCCGCCCCCCCGCGCCAAGCATTTTCCTTCGTTTTCATCACTGTTGCTGCTCGTCGATTTCCGTCGTAGTTTTTCCTTGTTGCAATTCTCGCTCGCGCGCTTTTTGGCGACATCGACATGTAAATAACGGCGTACGGTTGTGATTGCTCATGGCTCATTGCCATGCTCGGACGAGCCCCTCAAGAAAGCACGCAAGGAGCAAACTAACTGTACGCGGATGAAACGCTGAAAAAACAAAAACCAATCAAAACTCTGTCAAGGGGCGGGGGGCGGTCGTGCTCGATGGAAGAGATGTATTCGGTCTCATGCATGGCCGTAGTCGTATGACCATAGACAGTAGACAGGGGGGGGGGGGAGGGGGGGGGGGGGGGGAGAGGGTAGATAGCCGAGTTGGTCGGCATGGGGAGTGAGCGTTGATGACCATTTTATTGACAAAAACGCAGAACATTTAGCCCCAGGCACATCTTTCGTTTGTTTTGAGAGTGCTTTTGATGTTCTATGAATATGATTTGAGGCTTGAGGTTCGTGTTCTATGAATAGAAACACTTGTATGTATGTGCCTGTTATCACATATAACAGCAGCTGTTTGTTCGATTGTCTTTTTTGGCTCGATCGTTTCACTTCTTTGGAGCTTTTCCTGTTTTTTGTTTTTTTTTTTGTCCGTGCTGTTGTTGCTGTTTGTAGTTTGTTTGTTTTTTTTTGTCCCTCCTTCGGGATCTGTGGGCCCTGTGTCATTGCGACCCCATGGAATACGTGTACCGGGTAGAATTTTAGCGTGGAGATCGTGTATATCCCACTCTGTCCGGAAGCATAGGAACGGTTCAAGTATAAACGTGAACGTAAACGGTTCCTTACATTTCCGGACAGAAGGGTAAATGTTCATCAGGGCGTGCAAGGAAATCAGCAGCAAATAACGCATCGCTCCTTCTCAACGGGGCGTGCGAGGACAACGACAACAACGACAACAACAACTAAAACAACAACTAAAACAGCGAAGAATATAGCGCGACAAAAATCACCGAAAAAACAAAACAAAACAGCTGCAACATTAAAAAACAACAAAACATTGTCTATACTGCTGCATTGAAAAAAAAAAAAAATCAGCATGAAAAAAAAAACCAGCAAACAACAAAGTAAGTCTACTTACCGCAGTAACAACAGCAGCAACAGCAACGTTATCATTGTCCACGAAAGAAGACAGCTGGGCTCTCCTCTCCCTCCCCCCCAACTGGTACATAATAGTATGTCCGGAGATGCTTGGACCGTTTTTGTACTCATATAAATTCACAGGCGTTACTCACATTTACGGGAAAGTACCTGGAATACTCTGTATGTGTGTACAAACCAAACAGTTTTGGTTTTTTTTTTGCCAAGTACAGTCCTGAGTTACCCGCCTGATGTCAGTCGAAACCCAACAGTAAACGGTGTTGCTGCTTGCTTGCTTGCTGCTGCTGCTGCTGCTGCTGCTGCTGCTGCTGCTGCTGCTATTTCGTCTACTGCTGCTGCTGTTATTTTTTCCTGCTGCTGCAGCCGTTTTTGTGCTGCTGCTGCATTATCTGCTGCATTTGCCACAGCTGCTGCGCCTGTCATGCTACCTTCTGGACCGATGACACACGACCCCCCCCCCCCCCCCCCTGACCAGCCATTACTAAGTTACAACCCACCCAAGGCCCGCCTCACAAGCGGTTAATAGTAAAGATGCAGCTCAGCCTTCATGCGACTCGCCCAATATCTCACGGTGCTTCGCGCTTGGTGCAAGGCAATGTCTGCACGGTCGGTGAAAACCCGACGCGCTCCGTGCCGGCATTTTAGGGATGCGAGGGTCTATGGTCGTACGTACGACTACGGCCACGCATGACATAAGCCCCGCCCCCCCCCCATACCACTTCCCCCTTGGCGACTACACTCACGATTTCGGGGGGGGAGAAGCTATTGTTCGTGGACGAACTACTTGGGTTTATTTAGAGTCGATAAAAGTTGCAGTAGAAAAATAATTCGTACCAGGTACATGTATTTTAGATTACTCCCTCCCCCTCCCCCCTTCTAGTCCTGTGTGTGAATAAAAGTGTTGAACAACCTTGACCGGCATGCATGGCATGATGGGTGTGCCCCCCCCCCCCCCCCCCCCCCCCCCCCCCCCCCCCCCCCCCCCCCCCCCCCCCCCCCCCCCCCCCCCCCCCCCGCCCACTTATCAATCCCTCGACAACCACACGCACGTTACGGGAAGATACTTGGACAGGCTATTACGGAGGACAACGTAGTAAATGGGGACCAAATTTTGTTAGTAAAAATAGGTAAATGTATAGGTTTTTGTGTGTACGGCAGGTGTTATTTACTATGGTCCTCCGTAATACTCGTATCTCAAGGTCCGATAGATTGTGCTCTACCATTTCCGGTGCAGCCGCATAGTGGTCCCTCTATAGCGCCGGTACAGCAGTACACGCCAGCCGACAATACCAGCGACTACTATTACGGGGGTCCATAGTAAATAACGCTGAATAAATGTTAGTAAAAATAGGTAAATATATAGGTTTTTATTCACCCCATAGGTCCTATTAACTAGGGACCCCCCGTACTACTGCGCACACTGCCGCCACGATTAATATTGCGGGGGTCCATAGTTAATAGGACCTATGGCATATACATTAAAAAAAACAACGATATGTATTTCCCTATTTTTTTCTAACAATATTTGGTCCTATTTTGATATGGTCACCCGTAATAGTTAATCCCATCTGTGCCGAGCGATGTCACGGGCACTGCGTGTGGCGAGCAACCGGCACTACAGTAGATGTAGCGGGACCACCACTCCGCTACTGCTGCTGCGTAGAACAAGGGCCAGCTTGGTATCACTACAGTAGGTCATGCGGTATGGGCCCGCCAACAGGGGAGACCGAATACGAGCGAGCTTTTAGTGCCGCAGTCACGTCTTGGGGACGAACCAGTCAAACTCTAAGTAGTTTGTGCCCGAAGTTGGGACTGCGATCCTAAAATGGGTCGACTAAAAAACCTTGTCGTGGCCACGCCAACCTTGAGCATACTTCACCTTCACACGCGCCAACGAAACTCGTATTGTATTGAATGAATTTAGTGCGCCGCCGCCGCTCGCCGCTGGAGCGCGATTTATTAGTTGCGGATTTCTTAACGTCCCCCCCCCCCCCCCCCCCCCCCCCCCCCCCTCCCCCCCCCCCCCCCCAAAAATAAAATAAAATAAAAAAATGAGCCTCGTATTCTTTTTTCGTAATTTGCTCGTCCTTGGACCTATTTTTGTACGACAACGATTGATCTTAATGTGTTTGAACCAACGATGGCCCAAAAGCCGGGCACCTACCTCCCTGTGTTTTGACACGCCATATTTGGTTCTGAATACTACCGTACCACAATATCACACCGGGTTTATCACACCGGGTGATAAGGTATCACACCCCCCCTCGGACGAGCTTCGAAGGCTTTTTTTTCTCTCTCGACAACGGGGGGTGTGCTAGCGCCTACGTACTGATGTCTATGGAAAAATTATCTCGTCGAGATATTTCCAAAGTCACCGTTTTCGTTGTATGTGTTCCTCTCCCCTCCCCCCCCTGGGTTTGGAGAAATTCGGCTCTGAAAATCGTTTCAAAGGAGTGTCTTATCTTATCCCCCGCGTGATACGGTATACAGGCCTCTTTTAGGGGAAAACCCACCATTGGACAGACAAACTACTTGAAAATAGAGTCCGACAGCTTTTGTAGCATAAAAATGGTTCAATACGTGAGGGATCAACCCGTGCTCCCCCATCTCTTCCTGCGTATCGTAAAAAAATATGTACCAAGTATGAAAAGGTTTTCGACGACCTTGATCGGCATACGTAGGTGCTTCCTTGGCCCTTTTTAGGGCTGCACTCCCGTTTTGAGACAAACTACTATGAATGTGGAGTGGTTTTGTCCACAAAACGGGACTGCGGTTTGCCCTGAAAGAGTCAACCATCCTCGTTCTGTTTGGGAAAAACTGTTACTAACTACACCTTGGGCAGGTCATCGACTCCCACTCCATGATCTAGCTCTTTCGGGGCAGAGCAACGTATCCCTGATTTCTGTGATCTGTATGATCTGTGTGGTCTGTGTGATCTGTGTGATCTGTATGATCTGCATAATCTGTATGATACATATGACATGTATGATCTGTGCTGGTTTGTATGAATTTAGGACCGTAGTCCCGTTTTGGGGACGAAGCACTCAAGCTCTAAGCAATTTGTTCCCAAAATGGAACTGTGTTAGTAGATACGACTTGTATTCTCGTACATATCTATTACGGGGGTCCATAGTTAACGGGACCAAAAATTGTTAGTAAAAATAGGTAAATATATAGGTTTTTATATACACCAAAGGTCCTATTAACTATGGACCCCCGTAATAGTGGGACATTTTTTTGCAGCGCATTTTTTTCCATCATATTTTTTCACCACCCTCTTCCCCCCCCCCAACCTTTTCTATTCGTGTCTGTTTATTTTTACAGGTTTTGGACGACCTTGACAGGCATACGTGGGTGCTGGAGCCCGAAAAGCCGTCCCGATCGACCACGCACAGGAGGGTAGCGGTTGCGCCGCACTGTTCCGTGATGCTCAAGATCGACCCCATGGCGCCAGGCGATGTGAGCAAGGATGGCCGTGCGGCGACAGGCGTTGGGGTCGGGTTGCGCCTTTAACCCCAAACATTTTTTTTGACATTTCTGACCGCTCGTATGTTCGGTGTCTGCGAAGGATGGGGTTGGGGCCAATTTGGATGAGTTTCTTGTGATCCGCTTCCTACAAAAAAAAAACGACCTTGACCCATTGGAGCCTTCCTACGAAGAGTTACCCGAGCCCAAGAGCAGCGGAAGTGCCGAACCCGAAGATGCGCGATAAGAATGAAGGCTCGTACCGGGGGGGGGGGGGGGGGGGGGGGGGGGGGGTGTACTCGATAAGATAGATGTACTCGATCTCATGCATGGCCTTAGTCGTATGGCCATAGACCCTCTCATCCCTACAAGAGGGAGGACACCTGTGAGCACGGCTTGTCCAGAAGATCGGATCGCTGAGGGTGAAAACCTCCTACGAGGTTAGTGAAAGTGATGATCAAAAAACAAAAAAGACAAGAAACAAAAAAAAAAAACTTGTCAGGTAAAAAAGGTGGCGTTTTGGCCACTTTTTTTTTTTTTTGGCACAACCTTATGTAGGAAGACCCTAGAGTTTCGTGGGTTGGGGATCACTTGCGTAATAGGGGACAGACCACAAGAAAACGCCCAGCGAAATTTGGTTTCAGCTAAAATTCTTCGCCAACACCCTTCTACTGAGAGGCCTCCTCGGCTGAAGCTGACCTACTCCATACCGTAGGCCTCGCTCGCTTATATTGGTGGAAACTACAAGTACTTTTTTTTCTCCATGTGCTTGTCTTTTTGTTCGAGGCGTCCGAAACGTCCGAAACTTTTCCGTTGAGGATCAGGATGCAAGACATGCCAGGTATACTTTGAAGCGAGTTATGCTAGCTTACGAGGTGGGACTGCTTGCAGTTGATGTCTTCAAACTTGGCAGGATTATTTCTTAACTCGTAAAAAAGTACGAGGCACACCCAGAAGAGGGCACAGGAGGTTGATTTTAGCATAACATGGTCATTTCTCCGATAGTGAAAGAAAGTAAAAGCACCGGTTGAGAGACACAGAGGAACAGGGGGAGCTTTTCTTTTTCATCGCGTATACGAGTACGTACGCATATTGTTGTGTGCGGTAACGGTATTGCGGGGGGACCATAGTAAACGGGACCAAATATTGTTAGTATAAATAGTGAAATATATAGGTTTTTGTGTGTACCGTAGGTCCTATTTACTATGGCCCTCCGTGATAGTTTCTTTGGGTGCGATGCGCATGTTACGAGACGAAAGGCCGACGCGTGTCTTGCCTTGTAGGAGTAGCTCCTATCCTTTCCGAGGCTCCTCCCGCTGGAGGCGTGTTTGCCTTACAGAGGTAGCTCCTAACGTATCTGAGGCTCCTTCCTCACTGGATGCGTGTTTGCCTTGTAGGGGTGGCTTCTCATTTTTCCGAGGCTCCTCCCACCGGAGGCGTGTCTGTCTTGCAGGGGTAGCTCCTAGCTTTTCTGAGGATCCTTCCTCACCGGGGGGCGGGCTTGCCTTGTAGGATCAGCCCTCAATTTTTATGAGGCTCCTTCCACCCTGGAGGTGTCTTTGCCTCGTGGGGTTAGCTCCTAGCTTTTCTGAGGCTCCTCTCACTGCAGGCGTGTTTGCCTTATAGCGGCAGCTCCTAACGTTTCTGAGGCTCCTTCCTCACTGGAGGCGTGTTTGCCTTGTAGGGGTAGCTTTCGATTTTTCCGAGGCTCCTCCCACCGGAGGCGTGTGTTTGCCTTGCAGGGGTAGCTCCTAGCTTTTCTGAGTCTTCTTCCTGGCTGGAGGAGCGCTCTTTATCTTACACCCGACAGACAAAACTTAAAGTCAAGGTAGTAGTCAATCCCGTCCTCTATATGTAGGCAATTGCAACGAATATTATCGCACAAAAACACGAATGTGGGCCTCCTCTCCAGGCTCTCTACATATTTTGATTCAAGTCAGTCCCACCACTACTGTGGTCGTACGTATAAGGACCGCTTGGTATCAACATTAGTTTCTAAACGGACCTTAATACTCCGCTTCAGAGTGGTGAATGCTTCGGCCATAAAGTACTACTACGCTTACCTCTCTGGCGCGGATATAAAGACCGGCTGACCTCCACGTTAACGGTAAAACCACGCGTTCTGCGATGGAGGTGGGACGTTTCCGCTTAACCCCTTTCGTACCGCAGTCCCGATTTGGGGACAGACTAGTCTAATTCCAAGTGATTCGTCCCCAAAACGGGACTGCGGTACTAACAGGGTTAAAAAAAAAATGTTCTCTGAATGACGGGGTCCCTTTAAACCCAATAAGCGGCGGAATGCCAGTCTTGTTTCGAAAGTTGACCTTTTTTTGTATACTTAAGCCATGGGATTATTCATCGGGATGCTATTCGATTTTTTTTTTCAAGTCAGTTTTCGGGTGAGGTGTGCGGAGATCCTTAAGGTCAGGTGAGGAAGGAGCCTCAGAAAATATAGGGTGAATCTCTATCGTAGAATGCCTCCAACGCTCCTTATTGTTACGCCCATATATATATATATACAAGTATATATATTGTGTATTTTTTGTATATACACCTCTATCGCAACAGGGGTCGTCGCTAGCGATAGGGTAACCGCGTACTCCCTACTTTTTTTTTTTCTTGGAAAATCCTTACTCGCGTTGAGGAGCAATGGCTTATGGTGGTGGTGGTGGTGGTGGCGGTGGTGGTGGTGGCTTATTACATGAGTTAGCTCTCAACAATCTCTCCCCACACGCGGACCTCGTTGAGTACGTTTTCTTCGTCCGGACCCAACCCGGCCAAGAGTTTTTCTACGCGCGCGCTATAGACCTAAAACAAGTAGGTGTGTTTCTGTTGTAGACCTTACCATGCTGACCGGCAGTAGTTGCTCGTCGTTTGAGGAGACCAGCCGGTCAGAAAAAATATTTGCCTCAGAAGGCGAAACAAGAGAAGGAAAAAAAAAAAAGTTCAGCCCCTCGTACACCGGTTTGAGTCTGGAAAGCGTTCTCTCTTGCGTCGCCCAGAAAACCGCCCCCTAGAAATACGTGAAAAGATTGCAGCCCCGAAAGCCTGGGCATTTTATTTTTTTTTTCTGCATGTCCACCCTAATTTATTGTCTTCGCCGTTTTTTTCTGTCTCCTCCCTGCGACAGTCGTAACTCAGGCCCCGTGATTACAAGGCAGGCTCTTCGTCCTCCTTCCCATTGCGTACGGTTCTTGCCTTGCACTTATTTATGCGCACAACGAACAACATGTAAAAACGCAATTTGATAGAGTTCCGACGATATCGGGTGGCGTTCGTTCCTCGGTTAAGGAGCCCCTATAGCCCGGCAGTCCGTTTTTTTTTTTTTTCTCCCCCCCCCCCCGAAAAAAAATGCTACCTACCACCCCCCCCTATGGTGTATGGCACGCGCGTCGAAACGCCTCCTCCTCGACTGATGAAGAGCATGCAGCCGCCCAATATACTTGGATGCGATGAGAAAATTACGTTCGTTTTTGAGGATTTTTTCATCCTCTCCCTCCCTCCCTCTCTCTCTGTCTGTCTATCTGTCTGCCTGTCTGCCTGTCTGTCTGTCTGTCTGTCTGTCCCCCTCTCTGTCTTGTCTTCTGATTTTCTGTTTCTCCCCGTTGGTCTGTCCATCTCGCCGTAAGGTGCCCGACGTGAGGTTTTTGGGATCGGAGTCGGAGATCAGACCGCTGCGAGAAGCCTTCTCGAAAAACATATACCGGTGGTGAGTGCTGTCGTCGAAATGTTTTGTCAGGCTACAGTTTTGCTAGCCGCCATGGCGTTACGACTTTACGCCATCATGCTATCGTGCCAGCACCCTGTCACCACCCTGTCAAGCCACCAACATCGCCAACGAAGTTCACCGTGGAGTAGTGCCGATATGCGCCATAGTTCCGGTGCAGCAGTATGCGCCAGGCAACTATACCGGCACTATACTTACCGGCAACCGGCACTAATTACGCCGCGCTCTGCTACCACACTGGCTAAATAATCTCATGTGTGCGAGGCGATTTTACAGGCTATGTAGGGCAGCCGGCATATTCAACTGGCACTATAAAGCCGGCGTCCCCGGTGGCTTGGTAGGGGTGGTCCGCGTGCCTATCAAGATCAATTTCGTGGGTTCAAATCTCACCGAGTGCATGCTCGTAGGGACTTTTTCTTGCGTAAAAATTGATAAGCGGAAAGCGCGAGAGCGTGAGTTAGCTACATTCGATGAAAATCGACGAGCAGTGGGAATGCTGAACCCTATGCGCGACAAAAAAATAAAGGCACGTACCGGGGGGGAGAAGGGACGACACCTGTGACCACGGCTTGTCCAGAAGATCGTCGAGGGTAAAACCTCCTACGAGTGGGCTGGAAAGTAAAAGTGATGAAAAAAAAATAAATAAATATATATATATATATAGGGCAGTCGGCACTACTCAACCGGCACTATATAGGGCAGCCGGCACTACTCATCCGGCACTATATAGGGCAGCCGGCACTACTCAACCGGCACTATATAGGGCAGCCGGCACTAGTCAACCGGCACTATATAGGGCAGCCGGCACTACTCAACCGGCACTATATAGGGCAGTCGCCACTACTCAACCGGCACAATATAGGGCAGCCGGCACTACTCAACCGGCACTATATAGGGCAGCCGGCACTACTCAACCGGCACTATATAGGGCAGCCGACACTACTCAACCGGCACTATATAGGGCAGTCGGCACTACTCGACCGGCACTATATAGGGCAGCCGGCACTACTCGACCGGCACTATATAGGGCAGCCGGCACTATATGTGTGTTCTTCACGTTAAACCGTTCTTTCTACCCGTCGACATCCAGCACAACCAGCGTCCATGCCGATTCTTCAATCCTATTCATAGAGAAATACAAGTTATGTGGTCACAAAGCTACGCCACAGAGATACTATTAATACAGAGAGACCCAGTACTACTGCCGTGTCTGCTATTGATGATACACTTTGTTATTGCCCGTGTGCATACCGCCCAGGGATCACTCGCGTCTGGTGCGAGCCAACCTCGAAGCCGCGCTCGAGGTGGTGCTGCCTTCTCCGGCCACCACGGCCAAGACGGACTACAGCGCCGACTGCGGCATCTGCTACTCCTACCGCCTCCAGAAGCAATACGGAGCGGCGCTTGCTGGTGCTGGTGCCGGTGCAGGTCGAGCTGATGCAGGTGAGAGTGAGAGTGTGAATTACGAACGAATGAATCAGATTTTCTGAAATTTTCACCCCCTGACGAAAAAAAGGTACTACTGTGCTGTACCCCTTTCGAGCTACAGCAGTAAGCCGAAGCCAGATCTACGACCAGCCGACCAAGGGTTCTTCATGCTGATGTATATTTATATATATGTTGACAATATACTTGATAGACTTTATGTTATACGAGCCGAATGCGATTTTCTATTTTGCATCGCCGCCGGAAACGAAGTACTCTGCCCCTTTCGAGCTGGCCGAAGCCGAATGCACCACAGTCAACCAAGATTAACATACAGCAGTGGCGTCCCCATTCCCATGGTACGATCAACCCGTGACAAGCTAAAAAACACCGTGGTCTTATCTCTCCTATTACGGGGGACCAGAACCGGCGTCCCCGGTGGCTTGGTAGGTGGTCCGCGTGCCTGTCAAGATCAATTTCGTGGGTTCAAGTCTCACCGAGTGCATGCTCATAGGGACTTTTTCTTGCATAAAAAATTGATAAGCGGAAAGCGCGAGAGCGTGAGTTAGCTACATTCGATGAAAATCGACGAGCAGTGGGAATGCTGAACCCTATGCGCGACAAAAAATAAAGGCACGTACCGGGGGGGAGAAGGGACGACACCTGTGACCACGGCTTGTCCAGAAGATCGTCGACGGTAAAACCTCCTACGAGTGGGCTGGAAAGTAAAAGTGATGAGTAAAAAATAAAAAAAAAAAAAAAAAAATACAGTAGTAAATAGGACCTACGGTGGACACAAAAACCTATATATTTACCTATTTTTACTGACAATATTTGGTCCTATTTACTATGGCCCCCGTAATACCAGGTATGTTACTGCTAAAAAAAATGATCCCACTGTTGTTTCAAGCGTTTTTTTTTTTTTTGTTTCTCGTGACAAAAGCCGATTTGCCCGGTCTTACATCTCTACCATGTATGGCCTTAAACCGGATGGCCTCAAAATGGGTACCTGGTACACCGCTGTTTGCTGTATGACATGGACACGACCAACATATATGTGCGCCCGCCCTGAAAAAAAAAAGAATGCACTATTAATACCTAGTGCCTGGCACGTACTATTACGGGGGTCCATAGTAAATAGGACCTACGGTAAAGACAAAAACCTATATATTTTAATATTTTTACTAACAAAATTTTTGTCCTATTTACTATGGTCCCCCGTAATAGCAAAAGCAGTTGCTCGCTCGAGGAGCATGTTGAACTAAAAATTATTACGGGGAACCATAGTAAATAGGGCCAAATATTGTTCGTGAAAATAGCAAAATATACCTGGTACAGGTTTTGTGTGTACCGTAGGTCCTATTTGCTATACGTAATACGGTAGAGGTCTCCCCAGCAAGGCGGTGGTGTGGTAGGGCAAAAAATGACCGCCTTGTAGAAGGGAGCCGCCTAATTCATTCCAGGATGTGAGTGCGGTTCCCCAGTGGCGCCAAGCGATGTTGACCGCCTTGTATCGGGATACCGCCTTACTCAGACAGTCTTGTAGGGGGTCCCCATACCGTGGCACTGCTCTACTACGTACTCGTATAGCTCCTTTTGGTTGGATAGCCCCGTCGATTAGAAAATACTTTTTTTCTGGGCGAAAACCGACATGATGCATATAGGTAAACGCCGTCCACCACCAAAACATGGAAACCCCCTCTTTTCAAGCCGACTGCTGCAGCTTTTGGACCTACGGCCGAGGCTCTACTCTGTATCGCCGTTTGTACGGACGAGAGTCTTGTGCGGCAGTAGCACAGGACGCGCATGTGTCAAGAAACGGTACTATATTGCGGGAGACCATAGTAAGTAGGACCAAATATTGTTAATAAAAATAGATAAATATATACAGTTTTTTTGTGTGTACCGTTGGTCCTATTTACTATGGTCCCCCGTAATAGTCCAGGCGCCGGGTTTCTTTTTTTTGGGGACGGAGGCGTTCTACTGTACACTAAATCATTTATGAAGACTTGCAACTCTTTTTTTTTTAATTTTTTTTAACTTCCTGGGCGGTCTCAGCTTGCCTTTCTTATTTGCTCGTTTTCGTATTAAGGTGTCCTGTACAGCAGTGACAGGTACTTCGTACCAGGATATACGATTACGAGTGGATGCGAGTTTTGTAATCTACGCCGCCACCAAAACATGGAAACCCGTTTTCGAGATGGCTGAAGCCGGCTCCACGGCCACCGAGGTTCTGCTACCGCTAACGGAGATTCACCTGTACGATTGCCCAAACCCACGAAATCAACCAATCCCCCACAAGCTGACGAAAGTTAGGAACATCATGCTTCGCGAACCCTTGGCGACATGTGTCTATCTTACCGCGAGATCAAAACTCGGTGGCCGCGATCGCTGTTTTTGTTTTTCAGTTGTTGTGGGGGTTGATGCTGGCCCGGTGGCCGTGGTGGTGGCGCCGGTGGTAATGATGGTATCGTGATACCGCGCGTTGCCTTTTGCGTTGCCTTTTGCCTGGCGTTGCCTTGCGTTGACTTGCCTTCGCCTTGAGTTGACTTGCCTTTGCCTCAGCGCCTTTGCCTCGGCGCCTTGGCCTTGCCTTAGGGCCTTTGCGTAGCCTTTGCCTTGCCTTGACGTGCCTTGACGTGCCTTGACGTGCCTTGACGTGCCTTGCCTTGCCTTGCCTTTCCTCTGCCTTTGCCTTGCCTTTCCTCTGCCTCTGCCTTTGCCGTTGCCTTTGCCTTTGCCTTGCAGATGAGTACCTGCCCCGTGCAGTACCAGTAGTCAACAGCAATCGCTTTCGTCCTCGCCACGTTGCCTTTTGCCTTTCCTTACCCTGCACTTTGCTTAGCCTCGCCTTTCCTCTGTCTTGCATGTGAGTATCTGCCCTGCGCAATACCAGCAGTCACACAGCAATCGCTCTAGTCTTTACATCATGTTGCCTTGCCGTGCCTTGCAGGGGGTCATCCGCCTCGACCAGGAAGAGCGGCGGGCGGCGGCGGCGGCAGCGGGGGGGGCAGCAGCGGGAGCCATGGGAGGCGTCGAGGAAGGGGGAGAGACGGGCGCCATTCCAGATCGGGTGTGTGATAACCCCAAGTGCCGGCGACCGTACCACCCGAAGTGCCTCTTCGTTTGGCTGCAGGGGCTGCCGACCAGCCGGATTTCTTTCGATACCATCTTCGGGCAGTGCCCCTACTGCTCCGACCCCATCAGCGTTAAGTTCACACCGTGAAGATAGTGTTCGTTGACTTTCGTGTGTAGCTTTTTCAGCACTGCTGATTTATCTGCGTGCTCGACGTCATCGGCGCTATTACGAAGTATTTTTTCGCCGTGAGTAAATGAATTACCATTTTTTTTTTTTTTCGAGCACGTACCTGGTACGACGACGTAGGCCTTTTTTTCAGGAGGGTAAAGGTACCGCAGGTATCATTTATTTTATTTCGCCGTGAATAAATGGATGCTTTTAGAAAAAAGAAAAAAAAGTTATCAGGAGTGTATACGTATTCGGCCCGGTGCCCCCACATATATAGATACTGCTCCGGCCAAATCGTGTATCTGCCTGCCGTGAATTTATTCACGAAATACTTCCCATCCTCGGACATATCATCCACAGATAGATCATGATCTATCTATCTACAGATAATCTAGTTCCTCACCTGTCATTGTGAGAGGTTGGTTGTGCAGGATCTGCCTTATAGGGCAGATCCAACCCAGGACACATGTGCTACCGCTGTAGATCATGCAAATTTATATGGGTCCCACCCGCCAACATGAGCTAGATGATACAGACCATACAGATCATATAATATCGGGAATAGATTATCTGTATTCCTTGAAAGATCTAGATCATCCAGTGGGAATGAATGATCTGTTGATGGTCTGCCTGAGGAGTGATATTATGTTTTGTAACCGTTATCGTTATCGTTATCGAAGTTGTTTTGGCCTTATCGTACCGAAACGTTGTTCATGGTTTCGATATCCAAAACCAATCACTACGCTGCTACAAGTTTTTTGTGTTGACGCCGTGATTTTTTTTTTTGTGTATATACCCAGGGTGTATGTGTGCGACCAAATACAACAACGAGTCCGTTTTTGTTGCTATTGTTGTTGTTGCAGCCGCTCGGTGTGAGGCCTGCAGCAGCAGCAGTGTTGTTGTTGCAGCCGCTCGGTGTGAGGCAGCAGCAGCAGCAGCAGCAGCGGCAGCAGCAGCAGATACGAGTATATACAGCAGCAGCAGCAGCAGCAGCAGCATACCATGGTGCTTCGCGCGTGGCGTACAGCATCCTTGAGGAGTCGTTGTTTCGGGGGAACATAGTGATCAGGACCAAATATGCTCAGTAAAAATACTGTAATACAATACCAGGTAGGTTTTTGTACATGATGGATCCTGATTACTGTCTGTGGTCTCCCGTAATAGTTCGGGCACTCTAGTCATCAGACCGAGACCGAGCGGCCCGGCCTTCTTGCTGCTTAGGTCCAAGCAGCCCGAGCTGCCTCTCGGCGGCCGCCTAGTTCTGCGTCTCGGACACTATCAGGAGACGGGCCTCAGGGCTGCTACCTTACCCGTATTTTCGTCATTTTTTTTTCCCCCCCCTCCCTCCAGAGTTCCAGAAGGCTTTTTCTACTACCGCAAGGATGCGAGTCATCCCCCCTCCACCCCCCCCACCCCCCCCCCCCTAGACTGATTTTCAAAGGTCGACTGTTCTACAACCAAGAGACGGAGAAAACCGGCCCACTCGTCTAAGGGAGGAGCATCTCTCAACGAGATGTTTTCCCAAGCCGGCCACCCTCTTCTGCATACGTCGGCCTGCACGCTCCAGGCTGTGGGGCAATCGAGCTTTCAAAATCTGTCTGTCCGAGGTGTACAACCTTTATCTCCGCGTCCATCCGTCCGCGTTTTTAGAGAGCCAACCGCCTGCTTGTAGTTGAAGTGTTTTTGTTTTTTTTGTGGATTTGTATGACATGTACGCGTTTGTTTATCGGGGGGCGCGGGGGGGGGCGGGGCGACTCCCTGAAGTTGTGTGATACGTAGCAGTTGGGCAGAAATGTTTTTTTGTCTGCCTATATATGTACGTGCGGGTTTAGCGTTTAGGAAATAGTCTGGCTCAAGCCGTAACTGAGGATCATGTTTGCAGTGGTTTCACCACTCTAGTAATAGGTGGAAATATAAGCACCGGTTGTTGTTGATATTAATGTATAAACGATCCTTATATTTCCGTCCAGTGGGGTGGTACCTTTAGAACTGCACTCCCGTTTTGGGGACAAACTATTGCGGGGGGGGGCATAGTAAATGGGACCAAATATTGTTAGTAAAAATAGGGAAATATATAGGTTTTTGTGTGCACCGTAGGTCCTATTTACTATGGTCCTCCGTAATAGTCAAATTTCAGGTAGTTTGTCCACAAAACGGGACTGCAGTGCTAGAAGGGTAAGAAGCCCTTTGCGTACATACCAGCTCATAGCTCTCTATTCCTTGTCGTTTATTTCCTTGTAACATGAAATAGTTGCGTAATTTTGTCCTTTCGACCCCCAGGGTGTCAAGAGCGGGACCCCCTCCCCCCCTCCCCGCTGCGGCACACGCCTCCCCCGTTGTTGGAAACCATGCGTTTCCATGTTTTTGTTCTTTCGATTCGTTATCTTGACCCTACTTTTTCTCTCTACCTCGTATTAATGTATTAATAGTCGTAACTCAGATCCGGTGACGTTCATAGCGGGCTCTCCTCCCCCCTCCCCCCTCCCCTCCCCGCTAATCTTCGTACCATCGTTTTTTTTCGCGAGAATGCAGACTTCAGCCGTTTCTTCCCTCGTCGACTATTAATAGCGTCTCATTGCGCCTACTGCTGTGACGCTGCACGCTCTCAGCAGTTGATTCCTTCTTCTTTTTTGTTTTTCGTTTTGAAAACAGATAATTTATTACCACGTTGGGATTCGAACTCACGGAATCAATCAACTCTATTAATAGCAGCATTCGAAGGTACCACCATTACGGGGGACCATAGTAAATAGGACCTATGGTGCACACAAAAACCTATATATTTACCTATTTTTACTGACAATATTTGGTCCTATTTACTATGGACCCCCGTCATAGACCACCCGGCGAGGAGATAAGCTTATCTATGGGTTTCCTGCAGTTTAGGAAGGCCTTTATGGGTCGGGGGGTCCCGCTCCCTCCTCCCTGCGCACCTTGGTGGTGGTCCACTTGAAGTAGTGGTCTGCAAATCTGCACATGCACATGAAATGATTTCATACGTGGTCTATATACCTCACGTACCAGCAGTAGTACAGTTTTTTTTGGCAGGTGTTGCTGCTGGTCTCGTGTTTTTTTTTTCTTGTGCAACTGGGGATCCTTTCTTGTGCTCTTTCGGTGTTTTTTTTGTTTTTTGTTTTCTTGTCTTCAAAGCGGAAACGATACCGCGGAGATAATCAGAGATTGGATGCCAGGATATACCCTCGGGTATCTGGCATAAACAAAACGTAGTACTTGTACCCTGCCCTGATTGATGGCCGGTGGGGATGCTTGCAGGTGATACCACGTGCGTGCGTGGTACGTACGTGTTTTGTTTTGTTTTCCAAGCTTAAAACACACCTCAACCGCTTATTTGTAAGACCGATAAGTTCGTCGCAACTGGTGTATTTTTAGTGATGCTTTGATCTCGCAAAGTCTGTTTTTTTTTTTTTCAGATAGCGGGGGATAATAAAGGCAGAAGCACAGGCCGGTGCTGCCACTCCTTCGGCGAAAAAGAAACCCGAGTGTTGCTATTACGGGGGACCATAGTAAATAGGACCAAATATTGTTAGTAAAAATAGGTAAATATACAGGTTTTAATGTACACCATAGGTCCTATTAACTATGGACCCCCGTAATAGTTTACGTTGCGAACTCCGACACTTGTGATATTTATTTACCTCTCTCTGTGATACGGAGTTGTGTGCACGTATGTACATGACCTCACGGAAGAGATGGGTCGGTTACCACCCTTGCGTGATTAACCGCAGGCAGGGGGTCAACAGGACGATTTTTACGAAGAAAGACGCTCGGCCTGCTGCTGTTGACCGTGTAAAACAAGGTTTCTTCCTGGTAACTTTTACGAGTCGATCGGCGTTGCTCCATTCTCACGCTGCTGCCCTATTACGGGGGGACCATAGTAAATAGGACCAAATTTTGTTAGTAAAAACAGGTAGATATATAGGTTTTTATGTATACCATAGGTCCTATTAACTATGGACCCCCGCAATAGTGCGCACTACTGGTGTTGTTCTGTATAGGGTGGCACGCCTAAAAACATCAATACTATTACGGGGTCCATAGTTAACAGGACCTATGGTGTACATAAAAACCTATATATTTTCCTATTTTTACTAACAAGATTTGGTCCCGTTAACTATGGCCCCCCGTAATAATAGTAATGGCATCGTTGGATGCTCAGATCTGCTGCGTACGTACGTACGTACTTGCTTGCTTATTATGCACGTATTACGGGGGTCCATAGTTAATAGTACCTATGGTGTACCTAAAAAACCTATATATTTAACTATTTTTACCAACAAAATTTGGTCCCGTTAACTATGGACCCCCGTAGTAACTGCCAGCTAGCTGTCTTCTTACCAGGTGCCAGTCTGGCCAGAAATAGAAGATACGCTTCGACATTTTGTTTCCATCTACGCGTACCTTATATGAACGATCATACTGGTGTATGGTATATAAAACGTTACATGTATAGCGCGCTCCTTTAGGTTTTGTAGGAGTATATCATACCTGGTGGGTGTACCTGTAAGTGCCATTGCTATAATAGTACGGGGGACCACAGTAAATAAGACCAAATATTGTTGGTAAAAATAGCGAAATGTACGAATTGTTTTTTGTGTGTACCGTGGGTCCTGTTTAATATGGTCCCCCGTAATAGTGTTGTACCCTCCGATCAATGTTTTGTGTGCACGTTCCGTTCCGACTTGAGTCGAACATTTTTTCTGCAACGCCGCAGTAGCAGCAGAAGTAGTCCCTGTTGTACTGCTGTAGCACTCTGAAGCAAACACACATCCCCACTTTCCCTTCTGCTAAAGGCTCCTACTCGCACCCTCCTCGCTTGTCGGCGAGCCCTCGCTCTATACAGATCGTTGTTGCGTTTTCCCATCCGACCGTGTGTTTATCATCCCTTTTGGAACTGCAGTCCCGTTTGGGGATAATCCGCACTAATTCTAAGTAGTTTGTCCCCAAAACAAGACTGCTGTCCAAAGAGGGTTGACAGCGTGAGCTTCAGCGTTGATCCCTCGGAAATATAAACATGCCGCACCTCAGACAGATGAGATAGATCATTCCAACGGCATCGTTTGGATATGTCAAGGCAGAGATAGATCATGTATTCCGGATCTTGAATGATCTGTATCTATATGTGTCGTGTGTATGATCTGTATGATCTACATGATCTGTATGATCTGTTTGATCTAGCTCATGTTGCCGGTTGGGAGCCGTCTAATCTGCATGATCTACCTACGTAGCGCATGTGTCCTGGGTTGGATCTGCCCTATAAGCCAGATAGATCCTGCACAACCAACCTCTCACTCACGGCAGCAGATGAACTAGATGATATGTAGATGATCTACAGTAGATGGATAGATCATAATCTGGGTGTCCAGAGTGTGAAACATTCGATGTGAAGCAAGCAGACCAGGGGGTAAAGCAAAACCTAAGGAACGCTGTTGTTATTATTATTATTATTATTATTATTATTATTATTATTATTATTATTATTATTATTATTTTGCTTGCCATCCGACAATGTGCAGCATGAGCTTCAACGTAGGTCACTCAAAACATTCCTGAAAGAAGAAATCCCCGGATACAAAGGAAACCTGTGCTGGGGTCTATTGATAGCTACTTTGCCTTCTATGTCTACTTCCCGCCATGCTTTATCTACAATACTCTGTTGTTGTCCTTGCTTCCTCCTCCGTCCTAAAGATATGCTCTTTACATTCCATTTTTATGTCCTAAGCAGCCTCCAAACTCCATCCAACTTGTTGATTACTAGTGTTATTACCATCATTATTAGCATTATTATTTATGTTCTTCGTAACTTTATTACTACAATTATTCTTGTCATCCGACAATCCATGTGTAGCATAACCTTCATTCAACGTTGATCACCCCAAAAGCACTCCGAAATACGTGATATTTGTTGCTGCATCTAAAACTACCAATAAACTCCTCCCTTTACAGTCCAGTAGTTATACCTACTCAGTGACGCGTCCGGCCTATCAATAACCCTTCTGCTTTCACTTTTTTTTTTCTCTTACTCTCCTTGCTCCTTCTCATCACATACATGCGCCTCGCCTCTACCCTCTACTCTTGGATCCCACGTCGCGTCCATGCCCCACCCCCATGCCATCGGTGCTGGTCTGTCCCCCCCCCCCCCCCCCCCCCCCCCCCCCCCCCCCCCCCCCCCCCCCCCCCCCCCCGTACTAATAAAGCCTACGCAAGTGTAACTATATCGAGATACCTTAACTAACCCCTTTAGGACCCCGAGAAACCACTGTTACGGGGGCCATAGTAAATAGGACCTACGGTACACACACAATCCTATACGTTTCGCTATTTTTACTGACAATATTTGGTCCTATTTACTATGGTCCCCCGTAATAAAAGCGTTTTTATCAAAGCGTCCACGAGGAGCGTCAGCGCCCACACGGGTGAGATGATCATGTCGCGCCCGTGCGGCACGGCCCTCCAAGCATCATTAACTCGGGGCACCACCATGTGCATCGTGCCCCAATCATCTCGCATATTTTTAGGCCGTACTTTTCTGTCATCGTCACATATATTTTTTTGTATTTTTTTTTCTTCAATATATATATATCGTCATTTTTTTTTCCGTCTTACGTCTGATAGTCGCCAAGAGACGGCGGTGGGTTTTGTGTATTACCGGTATTACGGGGGTACCATAGTAAATAGGACCTACGGTACATACAAAAAACTATATATTTCCCTTCATGTTACTCACAATATTTGGTCCTATTTACTATGGTCTCCCCGTAATAATAATACGTAGCACTTTTTTATTTAGGCCTGCTCTTCCGTTTTTTTTGAGGTACAAGTTTTGCTTGAAATTTTAAACTTTAGACACATCGCTTGTGTATGTACAGCAGTGCGCTAATACGACGCGACTGAGTCGACGAGGGAAGAAAAGGGCCAAAGTATTTCTCGCGACAAAAATAAAAGGCGCAAAACGTAGTGGGGAGCGGGGGGGGGGGGGGGGGGGAGAGAGAGAGAGAGCCTTGCTCTGTGACCCGGGATCTGAGTTGCGACTAGTAAGAGGAGGGAGAGAGAAAATGAGGGTAAGGATAATAAATGAGGACAGGGAAAATATATATATATATATTGAGAGTGATATATGTATACCTGGTACCGCCGTGCATATTACGGGGGTCCATAGTTGACGGGACCAAATTTTGTTAGTAAAAATAGGTAAATATTTAGGTTTTTTATGTATACCATAGGTCCTATTAACTATGGACCCTGTGTATGTGCGCGCGCCCAAACACATGTTCGTGTTTCATACAGCCGCAGCAGTTGGTTGTGTTGGCCCAGCGTACAGCAGCAGTAGTACAGCTAGCAGTGGTGCTCACGTACGAGCGCAAGCACATCTACTCTTTTTTTTTTTGGGAGCCCCAGATGTAACGCACCGAGGAGAAGGAGGAGAAGGAGGAGGAGGAGGAGGAGGAGGAGGAGGAGGAGGGGGAGGAGCTATATACCCACCGTGTGTGTCGCACGTAACTCAACGCAAGGAGAATGTGTTGGGTTTTGACTCCTGGACCTTCACGAGGTTTCCACGGGGGAGGGCGCCACAACGAACACACACAAGAACACGTCAGCACGACGAACAAATAAATGTTTCAGCGGTTTGTAGATGTGGTGGTTGGGTTCTAGTAAGTAGCACAGCAGGCAAACTGCGACGGGCACGAAACGTCTTGCTCTCAGCGTTATGAGGATGAAAGGGTCGAGCACGAAGAATACCGTGTGCATTGTACTGCTGTCCAACGTCTCCGGAAAAGTAGAAATATAGTTCGGAGGCACTTGCCGCTACTCAATCGGTCCTTACTTTTCCAGTCATCGCGTGTGTATAGCGGGTCGTAAAAAATAGCCTTTGAGCGCAGCGTGCATGCTTTGCATGAATTGATGAGCTGTTTTGCGTATTTTTTTTTTAGAAGATGTGTAGATGTGGTCGGCCGAGATGGGTCCGTCTGTCTACTGTGTACCGACTAATGTGTTGCTCGGCCATAGGGCCGGGGCCGCGCGTGATGCAGCTCTGCACCGCTTGCTACATACACAGTCAGTGCTGCTACTGTTATTGCTGCTGCTGCTGCTGCTGCTACTGCTGCTACTACTACTGGTGCTACTGGTGCTGCTGCTGCTGCTGCATCACGGCCAAGAAGGAGCCTAAGCTACAGAGTGGATGCAGTCAGTATCATATGTTTTAATAACGGGGTGCGTGCGTGCGTGCGTGCGTGCGTACGTACGTACGCACGCACAACGCGTTATAATGTGATAGATGAAGGCAGTACGCAAGCCAGTAGACCTACACAGAAACATGTCAGCGTGAGTAGCGCTAATGTTAATAGTTGCCCGCTTATATGATACCAGTACACGATTGATTATGTTCGTACTGCTACTGCTACTGGCTACTGCGCTAATCCTCCCCCTACTGCTGCTGACGTACGCACTACTAGTAGGCCGGAATGGGCATGTACCACAGGTGGACAGCAAGTACGCAGCAAGCAGTCGAATGATCTAGAAGGAAGGGTGTCACTATTATTGTTGTGTTAGTTGCTCGTATGCGAAGTTGTATGCTATATTGCTGCTATGACACCGCTGGATGCAGCAGCAACAACATCGTTTCATGCCGCTGACGTACTACCACACGACTTTACGTGCTAAAATAAAACCCATCGGGAGAGGGGGGGAAAAAGTGACGATTTTTGTTTTTTCAGTTTTTTTCAGCAACAACGGCAATTTCGTCATTGGCGAGGTGTCTGAAGTTACATTGCGAGGACTCGTGCAAGAGGGTACAGGGGCGCTAGACGCATGCTGCGACAGACGATCGAGACATCACTTCTTGGCCAAACTATTTCTTGCTGACCGGGGGGCTCCTTGTTATGATCTTAGTCCGTTGGGCTAAAGGTTAAAGGTTAACCAATCGCCTACCCTATCTAAGCCTCACAACACTCTCCCCCCCTGGAACGGATCGGATATACGGATCGACGCGCAACACCAACACGCGGTTCCAATTTCTGGGGATCCGAAAGCATTTTTTTTCAGATTCTTGACATGAGGAAATTCACTTTTCTTTAAAAAGTGATTTCATGGTGGACGTGAGATTCGAACTCACGGCCAAGGACCAATGTCCTGCCGTCGTCGCCATTTGTTAATTAAAACGTCTTAGTCCGTTGGGCTTAAGGTAAAAGGTTAACCAATCGCCTACCCAATCTAAGCCTCATAACATCCTTTACCCAACATGGCGTGTTCTACGAGTACGATAGAGGTAGCAACATTTCCGCGAAAGAAAGCGTTTTCTGAATGACGGGGCTCCTTTTATCCCCATAAATCGTCGGAAAAATGCCGATCTTATTGTTTCGAAAAACGACGTTTTTTGGTATACGTGAGCCATGGGATTTATTCATCGGGATGCAATTCGATTTGTGACTGAAAAGGTCGGTTTTCGTGTGAGATGTGTAGCGAGGAGCCTCAGAAAATTCAGGGTGGACCACTGTCGTAGAAGGCCTCCGATATCCGTAGGGTTTATTACCGTCGGTATTTGTCAAAAATGGTCGTGATACGCCGACTAACATTAAGGGGGACTAAGACAGTAAACAGGACCAAATATTGTTAGTAACAATAGATAGGTAAATATATATAGGTTTTTGTGTGCGCCGTAGGTCCTGTTTACTTTGGTCCAACGTAATAGTAGGGCGGCTTTGGGACGGCTGTCTGTGTGTGTGCATTCGGTTGCACGCACCTCTTGACGTATAGTAGCCGTTCTCTGAGATTTTTTTTTTTTTTTTTTTCGAGCTCATGGAGTCAGGGACCTCGTAAAAAAATAGGTGCTTTTACTCGTAACATCACTCCTTTTTTTCCATCCTAGCTCGTGAGTCGCAACATGATGATCTTACAAAGCCCTCTTTTCTTCTGGGCGCTCACTCATCACGCAATTCGTATAGACGTAGACGGCTGATATTATGACTCCGACTTGATCGATGTGTCGGTCACCATCTATCGCGGTCCCGAAGGTGTAATCGTATACATACGTACAGATATATATAAAAAAAAAAAAGCTCTCATCTCCTCGGCTCTGTTATAGCTATATAGCCCCTTTGGTACCCACCATAATTATCTCGATGATAAGTAAGTGTCGAGAAACCTAAAATCGGCGAGTGAAACGGATACGCTTTTTTTTTTTGTCGTCACGCACGCAGCGTCTCGGGGAAGAAGAGTGTACGGCATCCAAATCACTACAAGTATGTATCGTCATTGTCGTCGTCATCTCGCCATCCATCACCATCACCATCACCATGCATGAGTATGTTGGTCTTTCTATTACGGGGGTCCATAGTTAACGGGACCAAATTTTGTTAGTAAAAGTAGGCAAATATATAGGTTTTTGTGAACACCATAGGTCCTGTTGACTATGGACCCCCCGAAATATGTCCGTTCACTCCTCCTCCTAAGAAAAAAAAGAAAAAGAAAAAAAGTTGCGCTCCTGTCAAAGAGGTCCCGTCGTCATGATGATAAAGCGCGTTTTTGCCTGAACACTTCTTCTGAGCAAAGTGCGCTTCTTTCGGGCAAAGCCGTACGTAGTCCTCTCGGGACTCCAGTGGGGAAAATCAGCGGGTCAAAAGCGGCTGCTGCAGCGACGGTCACTGCGTGAATAGGGGGATGAATGGTGCAAATTGGCGTCCCATTTATAGTTGTGTTAGAATAATATAGTGCAAGGAGAGAGAGCCGTACATAATAACCGCTCGGGTGCGAAAGGACATGAACGATTCTACCGGTATTTTTCCAGATTTTTGGACCACAACCATTTTTTTTTTTTTTTGCACCACATCCTCCGCCGATATCGCAGTCCAGTCGCCGTCGCCGCTGTCTGTTTATGGTCGTAGACTCTTGAGGTGTCTATTTTCGGACCGGTTTTGTTTGATCTCCTCCTATGCGTCATACCTCCCCCCCCCCCCCCCTCCGTCTCGAAAGGGATGCGTGGTCAATGGTCAAATGACTACTAAGGCAAGCAACAAATGAGTACGCCCCCCCCCCCCCCCCAAGAGAAAGAAAAAAACAAAACAAAAACGTGCGAGTGTACGTGTACTGATTTAGCCGAAACTTTTGACGCGTTCTACGATAATAGAGGTATAGATAGCAACCTTTCCGCTATTACGGGGGTCCATAGTTAACGGGACCAAATTTTGTTAGTAAAAATAGGTGAATATATAGGTTTTTATGTATACCATAGGTCCTATTAACTATGGACCCCCGTAGTAATAATAAAACGTTTTTTTTTTTTTTTTATATATTGACGGGTTCCTTGACTAAAAATCGTCGGAACGCAAATCAATAATGTTTTGAAAAAAAAAATTAAAAAAAAATGTGTTTTTGTATACTTGGGCCATGGGATTATTATACCTCCGGATGCGATTTGCGTTTTTTTTTTTTTTTCTGCTGAAGTCGAGTTTCGGGTGATGTACGGTCACGTGAGGAGCCTCACAGAAAAAAAATAAGGTGAATCTCTATTGTTATTATTATTATTACTATTATTATTATTGTTATTATTATTATTATTATTATTATTAATATTATTGTTATTATTATTATTATTATTATTATTATTATTATTATTATTATTATTATTATTATTATTATTATTTATTATTATTATTATTATTATTGTTATTATTGTTGTTGTTGTTGTTGTGTTATTATTATTGTTGTTGTTGTTGTTGTTGTTATTATTATTATTATTATTATTATTATTATTACGAGTATTATTATTATTATTATTATTATTATTATTATTATTATTATTATTATTATTATTATTATTATTATTATTATTATTATTTTATTTTTATGCTTGCCTTCTGACAAAATAGCGTAGATCAGATGCCGTTCCTATATAAACCAAATATCCTTCCTTAAATCAGTAGTATCCGCTCATACACTTATCTTCCTGTCGTTTCCAAATTCCCACTCCCCACAACATCTCTATCGTAGAACGCCTCTTTTGAGTGTATTTCGACGGATCCGTCTTCCTTCTAGTTTGAGTCTCCTTTGCCAGCTTCACGAAAAAAAAAAAAAAGAAGTCGCTACTGCTGTACGAGTGAGTGCGTAGCCGAAACTCTTGAGTGTATACGTACGTAATCTATATATCGGACCCACATCGTGTTGGGGTTTATATTTGCTTTTCATGTACCACTCTGGGCGTAAGTATTATTTCGGGGGGCCATAGTAAATAGGACCAAATATTGTTGGTAAAAATAGGTAAATATGTAGGTTTTTATATACATACCATAGGTCCTGTTAACTGTGGACCCCGTAATAGGGTTGCTCAGACGTCAATATTAATACCGTACCGGGCTGTCCCTTGCATTTTGCGTCCGGAGTAGTATTACGGGGGTCCATAGTAAATAGGACCTAATATTGTTATTAAAAATAGGTAAATATATAGGTTTTTATGTATACCATAGGTCCTATTAACTATGGACCCCCCCGTAATATTGCTTTTTACTTTTTTCTGATGGGTTTTAAAACGCGCGCTTGTCGATGCGCACACAATGCTAAAGATTCAGCCTGACTGAACACTGAGGTAACGGCCAGCGAGCGCTGAATGGCGGTGCCGACCCTTAGGGATTGCAACCCCTCGAGTGACTCCGAGGTCCCGGCGGAACAGCCGGTGGATCCCGGATTGTGCTTTTTTTTTTAGAGAGACACCCTATATCCATCCACACTGAGGCTAACAGTCAGCTTGCTGTGACCGTTAGCTCACTGGCGAGGGGTGCATCTCTAGCTATACAATATTGGCGGATGGTGATCAAACAACAAACCCCCCCTGCACACACACACTGAAGAACTGTCTGCAAAACGTAAGGAGCGCATTGTTTCGGTCAAGTGCCGTTCCGTACTTGTACAAAGTAAGACGGGCGAGAAGTTAGCGCGTCGCTCCTCCGCTGGGGTGGATTTGTCGACCCGAGCTTCCTCTCTCTCCAAACACATTTTTGAGAGGGATAGTTCGACACACACACGATGAAACGTTTTATGGCTTTGGAATGCGTCGCCGTCGAGACATTCCCACAGACACCCGCGCACCTCTTTGGCCTTTTTTTTCTCACGCCTCTCGGTTGTGGTGTATCCCCCTAATTCGGCCTGGCACGCTAAGCGTCGACTGCGTCCGCCTATATGTCCCATTGCTCGGAAAAAATCGTCCGAGAGAGGGGGGGTGTTATCTTATCACCCGTGTGATACCGCTATGACCGGTAATATAAGCTCCGTTTGATGTTCATATTATAGTCAAACGGGTGTTATATTATCGGTCAGAGCGGTATTTTACTGTCACTCTGGCCGGGAATATAGTCGCCGTTTGAGTACACATCTGATTCGTAATGCTGACTATATTTTCGACCACAGTGGTATAACACTATCTCTCTGGCCGAAAATACAGTACCCATTTGACGTTCACACCTGATTATAAACGGGGATGATATTTTCGGCGAGAGGGTGGCCATGTAGGAATAACCAGAACGAGCCTTACGTTTCAGGAACCAGCACGGTGAAAAAAAAAACTCTTATACAAGTAAGGTGCCGCTGTGATCGGCAATATAAGGACTGCTTGAACATTAATACGAAGATCAAGCGGTCCTAATAATTCCGCCCATATGGCGATACATACGTATTACGGGGGGGGCTATAGTAAACAGGACCAAATGTTGTTAGTAAAAATGGGTAAATATATAGGTTTTTATGTACACCATAGGTCCTGTTAACTATGGTCCCCCGTAATAGTTAAAGTTTTCGCCGGGGCGGGGTTGGTTGGCTTATTTCTTTACTATTTTCTTTTTATGCATCCTCCACAAAAGGAGATGCTGTGTGGGGGCGGGGGGGGGGGGGGGGGGGTGGGAGCAGTGGCTTATTTTCTTCTTCTTCTTTTTTCATGTTTTCTATCCTCCACACAAAGGAGATGCTTTGTTGAGGGGGGGGGGGAGGGGGGAAGGGTGGTCGGCATATATGTATTTTTTTTATTCTGTTACTGCTGTATGTGTCTTCCACACATAGAGATGCTGTTATTTCGTACTCTACGAGTGTGTTGGACTTGATATCGGACTGGAATTGCCGTTCCCACTGCCGCTGCCACATCATAGATGGAATATGATGCGAAAAAAACGAGCCGGTGTATATGTTAGAAGGAGCTGGGGGAGGGGGGGGGGGGGGTGTACTCAATAGGAGAGATGTACTCGATCTCATGCATGGCCGTAGTCGTATGACCATAGACCCTCGCATCCCTACAATGCCGGGACGGAGCATGTCGGGTTTTCACCGACCAGGCAGACATTGCTTGCACCAAGCGCGAAGCGCCGTGAGGTGTCCGGCGAGTCGCATGAAGGGTGAGCTGCATCCTACTAAGAACCGCTTGTGAGGCGGACTTGCATATGGATGACAGCTTCAATGAGTTAGTTTAATTTCCGGTGTAGCCACTTCCAGAGACGGGGGGGGGGGGGGTGTACTCGATAGGAGAGATGTACTCGATCTCATGCATGGCCGTAGTCGTATGACCATAGACCCTCGCATCCCTACATTGCCGGGACGGAGCACGTCGGGTTTTCACCGACCAGGCAGGCATTGCTTGCACCAAGCGCGAAGCGCCGTGAGGTGTCCGGCGAGTTGACAGGCCCCCGTGTCTGGCATGGAGATAGAGAGAGGTTGGAAGGGGGCGGGGGAGGGCGAGATGTATTAACGCCATGCATGGCCGCAGTTGCATGACCGTATATGTTCGCATCGCGAGAGGGGGGGGGGGGGTGATAGCTGAAAGAGGTCCATACCCTTGCCGCAGGGACATAGAGAAGCTAGAACGGCTAGGTGAGGGTAAGGGGACGGGGATAGGGGGGTGGGTGGGCGCAGGGGCGCGTACTCACTTGTTGCTGGCCTTGAGGCATTTGACCATTGACCACGCACCCATTTCGAGACGGAGCAGCACCGTTCCTACCCCTAAGAGACACCTTCCTGACCCCTCGCGTGGGGATGGAGCCTGGATGCGGTTTAGCATTCGCAGATTAGAGGATAAATGAGGGTTTCTTCAAGAAGGGTGGGGGGGCGTGCGGGGGGAGGGGGAGGGGGACTTAGACGCATCGCGAGGGGGTGGAGCCTGGGTGCGGCGCTAGAGTTCGAAGATTTTGAGGGTAGATGAGCGCGCGATAAGAGAGAGCCGGAGCATGGGCAGCACGTGTATGTTGTTCACATCCATCAAACCGTTCGTTCTGCCCGTCGACCGTCGACACCCAGCACACCCGGCGTCCGTGCCGGTTCTTCATCCGAGAGAGATCACATCAAGCTCTGTAGTCGCAGGATTACGACGCAGAGATAATACTTTGTAAGCGCGCAAAGGAAGTAAAAAAGGTACGCCAGGTGGAAATAGGTATCGAGAGGAGTTGTTAATAGAGTTTGTGTTGGTACAAAGTGGCTACCGTATTTCAAGATTTTCACCGGGTTTTGTTCTCTCTTTTTTTTTTTTTTCCTGTGAGTCACGGGCGTTGAAGTTTGAAGGTGTTTGCTGCACAACGGTAACGCTGCCGACCGGAAAGCGTGTCAACGAAAAGCAGGTGTATGTAGTAGTTACCGTACTTTTAATAGCAATATTGGTCCTATTTGCTATGGCCCACCGCCGTAGTGTCGCAACTCGCCGTGCGTGACACATAAATACGTACGAGTACATACGTGGTTCCAGGTACTGCTGTACCCGATATTGAATACGTATGTGTGTCGTATGCTAATTTGTGTTTTGATTGTCACGCTAGGTTTTGTCATTCCTTTGGGTGTTCTTTTGCTTCTGGGGAGTGTTTTGGAGTGATCAGCGTTGACGCTCAAGCTATATATATATATAAATATCGCTTTTTCGGATGGCAAACACGCTAAGAATAGTCCGGTAGTTGTCCCTCCATAGTGCCGGTTGAGTAGTGCCGGCTGCCCTATATAGTGCCGGCTGCCCTATATAGTGCCGGTTAGGTAGTGCCCCGGTTGAGTAGTGCCGACCGCCCGACATAGTTTCCTGAGAAATCGCTCGGCACAGATGGGATGGATTAGCCAGTGTGATGGCTAGCCGAGTAATAGTGCCGGTTGCCGCTATATAGTGCCGGTGTTGTTGCCTGGCGCTTATGGCACCGGCACTATCGTGGCGACCGGCACAACTAGAGGGTGCTGTAATACTGCATGGAGCATAAAACTTCAACTACGTCATCCAGTCATTAAAACAGCTATTACGGGGGACCATAGTTAATTGGACCAAATATTTGTAAATCTAGGTATAAATATAGGTTTTTTATGTATAGCATAGGTCCTATTAACTATGGATCCCCGTAATAAAGAATAAACGAAAAAAACGTACCAGGTATACGAGTGCACAGGAACAGCAAAACAGGAACGGCCTACTACGATCACTCGAGAAAAAAAACATCTATCTCGGGGGAACATGGTGATCGGGACCAAATTTGCTCAGTAAAAATGTTGTAATATGTGATTTATTGTGTGTAATATGGGTCCTGATTACTGCTGTAGTCCCCCGTAATTTTCTACTATGGTTACTGGACAGATGAGAGAGAGGGAGCACCCTCTATGGGAAGCCAGAACAAGCAAGCCTATTGTACCAGGCTGTTTGTTAACAATAGCATATCTCCTTGTACGGGGGACCATAGTTAATAGGACATACGGAAAACACAAACACCCAGATATTTTTCATATTTTTACCTACAAAATTTGGTCCTATTTACTATGGCCCCCCGTAATACCTACAGCATTTTACCTGGCATGCATACGAAGTGACTTGCGCCCACCCCATTCACAGCGCGATGGTTAACAAACCAGGTACATACATAACAATAGGTGCGAAGGACCAGTGATCGCCCCGGTCCATGGTCACACAACCACGGCCATGCATGATCTCGAGTACCCCCCCCCCCCCCCCCCCCCCTATATATTTTCTAGGTTGGGTTGGCGTCGGTTGGAAACAACACTGTAAAGCATGCCGCTCACTTCTTGATGAGTTAGACAACCAGGTTACACACCGTCGTGTCCTTTTTGGCGGTCGGCTACAGCTGGTGATCTACTTGCAGTTAGATCATTTGTGCGGGGTGGACAACCTTCACTCCGCACAAGGGGAAGGATCGTATCACGCAGTGAAAACCCGACGTGCCTCGTCCCGGCCTCGTAGGGATGCGAGGGTCTGTGGCCATACGTACGGTTACGGCCATGCATGACATTGAGTACCCCCCCCCCCCCCCCCCCCCCCCCCCCTCTCCCCCTCCCATTCCATACGACTACGGCCATATGCATGACAATTACTAAGGCAAGCAACAAATGAATACGCCCCCCGCCCCGGTTAAATTAACGTCCATGCATAGCAGGGTCCATGATATGTGGACACACCCAGTTGCACACGCAAGAGTCTCCAAATATGTCTCTGGATACTCTTTTATGGTCGTACTTGGCATTTATTGCTCCAAGGTAAAGTATTTCTGCGTTGGGGCGTTTGTATTAGGCGCGCGGGGGTGGGGGGGGAGGGGGGGGGTGTACTCATTATCGTGCGTGGCCGTAGTCGTAGGACCATAGACCCTCGCATACCTACAATGCCGGCATTGAGCGCGTCGGGTTCTCACCGACCAGGCAGGCATCGCTTGCACCATGGGCGAAGCATCGTGAAGTGATTGGTGGCGAGTGGCAAAAAGGGTGAGCTGAATCCTACTCAGAACCGCTTTTTAGTCGGATTTTTCTTGTTGGAGCCGGGGAGCCGGGGGGGGGGGGGGTGTGTGGGGGTATACTTATCATCATGCGCGGCCGAATCGTGGCCATCGGCCCTTGCATCCCTGCAGTGCCGGGGGGAGGGGGGGGGGGGGGGTGATACATATCTCCACCCCAAACCCTAACGAGGCCTGTCCCTGACTGCCCCGCAATGACACTACGTGGTACATCCATGATTTTCTGAGTAACCCTGTAGTGCATGACACTATGACAGTAAATGCAGCATTTTTTCTTATTAAATTCAGTAGATCGTTACTAAATCCGGCATACCGTACACGAAGTATCATAGTGAAACTACTTAAATCCAGCATATTTTTACTAAATCCGGTACACTTTGACCAAATCCAGCTTAATGTGACAAACTACTTACTTAAAATCAAGTATATTTTACTAACTCCAGTACATTATGACCAAATCCGGCACAATAAAAGTGACCTTCCTCATGTCAAGAATCTGGCAAAAATACTCTTCCTTCCTGGGCCCCCAGAGATTGCTGTTACGGGGGACCATAGTTAACGGGACCAAATATTGTCAGTAAAAATAGGTAAATATATAGGTTTTCGTTTACACCGTAGGTCCTATTTACAAAGTACGCCCCCACCCGTAATGCTGCGGTTTGCCCTAAACGACCTCTGTTATTATATAATAGGGTACCCCTTCGTCTCATAGAATGTGTATGTCGTGCCTGTCGTATCCAGTATGACGACACGGCGTTGCGTTGCGTACCATTAATAGCTTGCTGCGTGCTTATACATACGCCTAGCAATGATCCTTCGACGAGCGCAGCTACAAACTCGCCACCCTCGCGGTGGAAAGCTCTGGGCGCCTCGGAAAGGAAGGCAGCGATCTAATTGATCAGTTGGCGACAGGCATAGTTGGAGGGACGGACGGATCGTCCCTGGCGCGGACGGGCGTCTGCAAAGAACGCCTCTTCCAGATCCCATCTCCGTGACCACACAGGGCGCAATTTCACGTAGAGTACACAGGTATAAACTTGCCCTGAGGGACCGCCAGGCCGCTAGGGGAAGGGAGGAAGAAGCCTGAGGAATGCGGCCAGTGACGTGGGGATGGAACGTCGATGAGGAATAGACTATATTATACTGGTAGCTAGAATGAAGTGTGGTGGGGAATGGGAATTTGGAAACGACAGGAAGAGAAGTGTATGAGGGATACTACTGATTTAGGGAAGGATACTTAGTTTATACAGGAACGGCATCTCATCTACGCTATTTTGTCAGAAGGCAAGCATAATAATAATAACAATAATAATGATGTAGTACCTCCAAATATACCGAAATATAATCACCATATCGTTTAAAAATGGGTGTAAAAATGGTGCTTATATAACGGGACAGAGTGGTATGGCGTTGTTTTGTGACCACAGAACTCGTATCTCTCTAGGATTGAAGAATCGGCACGAACACTGGTGGTTGGGTTGTGCAGCTGGATGTCGATCGGTGGAAAGAACGGCGGTTCAATTAACGTTTAATGCGAAGAACACACACATACACACATCGTAGCGACCCAAGACAACAATGAATGGTTTTGAGAAATTTTGGTTGTTATCAGTTATCGACCGGCTACGCGCGCGGCGGTAGCGCCCAGCGCCCAGCGCCAGGACGGCGGGTCATACGTGTACTAATTGATATTATTTTTACTTTTTTTTTATAAAAGAACGAACAGCTATTATTACGGGGGGGGGGGGCATAGTAAATAGGAACCTACGGTGTACTAAAAAAAACTATATATTTACCTATTTTTACTAACAATATGTGGTCCCATTTACTATACGGTCCCCCGTATGAGTTGTGTGTGAGATCGAGGATTTCGTCGAAAACTCGTCATCTTCTTAACCCCTTTCGTACGTACCGCGTCCCGATTTGGGGACAAACTAGTCTAATTCCAAGTGATTTGTCCCCAAAACGGGACTGCGGTACGAAAAGGGTTAAAAGCTGTGTTGTGACACTGACACTGACTCTGACACTACGTAGCGATACTTCCATCGCTCGTACTTCGTACGCGGGTTTAATATGGCCTCACATGCCGGGCATGTATGTAAAACTCCGTATGCGAGGAGGACAAAATCTTGACGTTGGGAGCTGAAGAATTCCTGGAGCGGGTGTCTATATTTATTTACGAATTAATCAAATAAATGAAAATTGTTACGACGGGGGACCATAGTTAATAGGACCAAATATTGTAAGTAAAAATAGGTAAAGATATAGGATTTTGTGTGTGTCGTAGGTCCTGTTTACTATGGTCTCCCCCGTAATAATACAGATGTATGTACGAATACAGGTTCGTTTCGCACCCTCGGTGCCGTCGTATGACTCTTTTTCCCAAAATACTCGCGGACATCAACTTATTATTTGTTTTCATCTTTTCCCCCCGCTCCCCCGATCACGCAGTTTATTATGCGGTCGCCGCAACAAACAAATACTCGTCACCTTTTTTCGTCGTCATAAAATTGATCCCATCTGTTCAGACTGAAGTCCCCCCACAAGAAGGCTATGTCGCCAGTCCTGCCAGCAGTATAGTCAGGACGACATGCAGCCTGCATATACATGTGGCAGAAGTATCTGACCACCAAGAAGCAAGTTCTGGCTCAGAACGAACGCCACACGCAAAAAGGGGATTGATTGTAAAATTACGATGAATGGCACTTTCAACGGTGGGCAAACAGCAGTATTCCTCCCTACACTCCTTCTGCGAAACAACCCTCCCTATATTAGTTAGAGGTACGTATAGTACTACTGAGTATGCTCGTGTGCACTTTCGACTGGTTCGTGCGCCGAAACATGACGAGAAATCAGTTTTTCCTTACGAACTATCATAAAAATACCTGGTATTGTAGGGAAAATGTAGACTAAAAATGTTACGTAAAAAGGTGCAGTTTTCCTAAACTACGGCGTCTCCGGTGGCTTGGTAGGTGGTCCGCGTGCCTGTCAAGATTAATTTCTTGGGTTCAAGTCTCACCGAGTGCATGCTCGTAGGGACTTTATCTTGCATAAAAAATTGATAGGCGGAATGCGCGAAATGAAAGCGTGAGTTAACATTAGCTACATTCGATGAAAATCGACGAGCAGAGGGAATGCTGAACCCTATGCGCGACAAAAAATAAAAGCACGTACGTACCGGGGGGGAGAAGGGACGACACCTGTGACCACGGCTTGTCCAAAAGATCGCTGAGGGTAAAACCTCCTACGATTTAGGCTGGAAAGTAAAAGTGATGATTGAAAAAAAAAAAAAAAAAAAAAATGGGTGCGATTTTCCCCGCCAAACGACAAAAGACGGGTGGGGGGCGGCGTGGGTGCAGTTTCCGAAAAACATGGTTGTTTCGCAATCCCCCGAGATTGTCAGGGTTGAGGTTTTTCTCGGCCAATACGAGAAATCCCATTAGGCGCGGTTCCGACTGGTGCTAGGTGCTAGGAGGGAATAGGCCATTTTGTCGGAGGTTTTTCGGAACCGCTCGCTCCCGAGTGGCGGAAATGCCGTAAAGAAGAAAAAAAATGGCACTCTGATAATCCCCCCCCAGCGCCTAAGATAATATGCATATTTTTTTCCTGTGGAGGAGTGCACTACTACGTACGGGGAACCAAAGTGAATAGGACCTACGGTACACACAAAAAACCATATGTTTAGCGATTTTAACTATAATAATGCTATTAGGTCCTATTTCTATGGTCTCCCGTATTACGAGATTACGAGATGATGAGTACCGGTATCACGTATTGGAGGGGGTTGCTGAGTACACTTATTTCCACACGGCATCCGTTTATTGTACAGCAGATACTACAGTTGTAGTAGTAGTAGTATACTCATCCACGATAAGCTTGATTGAGGAGACATCAATGAATGCTCATCATGTTGCCCGCTTTCGACGACCCCGTCTCCGTGCCGCTACGAGTACTGTGCCGCTACCGCTGTGCACCAGCACTGATGTAGTGCCCGGACCATTATTTCAAGCTATCAATTAATAAGAATTTACAGAGTAGTACACGATCAACCATATCAAGTTTACAAGGTTCCCTCCGTACCACTACTACTACTACTACTACTACTGACTGCTGGGTCTCCCTCCGTGACCTGGACCTCCTGTGACTACTATTACGGGGGCCATAGTAAATAGGACCAAATATTGTTAGTAAAAGTATGGAAATATATGGGTGTTTGTGTGTACCGTAGGTCCTATTAACTATGGTCCCCCGTACAAGGAGCTATTGTTCCTGCCCCCTTCGACTGCCCCCTCCGGCTGCTCTTCCTAGTTTGGCTCTACTATTCGCAAAACCCACCCACACATCACTGATCGCCGGACTTGCTTCTTCCGTGCTGTACTCACCCGTCGGGAGCTTTAAGCCACAGGTAGGCACGCTTTTTCGGTTCTATAGGACCACGAAAAAAAAACTAAGACAGACGAAAGGGGAAAATACGTATTATTTTTGGTTTCTCATGTACGCTTTGCATACCTCAAAGAAAGCTTTGCATACCTCAAAGAAAGGCGTCCGCAGCCAGCTCCGAGATCCGCTGAGACAGCAGGCAGCTTGGTTGGGTTCCTGATCTGATGCGGCTGCTTGGGAGGATGGATGTGTTTCAGGCAGTTTATTATTATGTTTCTCCTCCCGCAGCGGCGCATTTCTGTCCGGCCTTGTCTTGGGTGCCGACCCTCTTGCGCTTTCCCCCCCCCCCCCCCCGGATTCTACTGGTAGTTCGTATTCCCACCTCGAAGGTCATCACATTATGCAATTGCTTAGCCGTGATTTCTAAGAAACCGAAGAATTCAAGGCGTGGTAAATGCTTGACACCCACATTCTTGACGCATATCGCCTTCTGTAGCCAGTAGTATAATAGTAGTAGTAATAATAGTAGTGATATTTTTAATAGTAGTAGTAGTAGTAGTAGCAGTAGCAGTAGTAGTGAGTGGTGGTCGTGGTAGTAGTGGTAGTAATATTACGGGGGTCCATAGTTAATAGGACCTATGGTATACATAAAAACTCATATATTTACCTATTTTTACCAGCAATATTGGGTCCTATTTACTATGGTCCCCCGTATTAGTAGTATTAGCAGCAGCAGTAGTTGTTGTTGTTGTGGTAGCAGTAGTATAGCCCTCTCGAGTTCCCTCCCCCCCCCCCCCCCCCCCCCCGCTCGTAGCAGCCTGGTCGTTAAATCGGCGCAAGCTAAAGCCTGTAGTCCGCATCGATTCTCCTGGGCGGGGTTGTCTCTTCCTCCTGTGCCCGCCCGTTGCTGCGACCTCGTGCACACTCTCCTCGTCGCATTGCATTTAAAAAGCTTAAGAAAACAACAGCTTGGCTCAGCTGTGAGGTCGAGATGTTTCATTGAAACCCACATCTTTCTTTGCGAGCTGTGTGTGTCATATTACGGGGGTCCATAGTTAATGGGACCAAATTTTGTTAATAAAAATACGTACATATATAGGTTTTTATGTATACCATAGGTCCTGTTAACCATGGACCCCCGTAATACTTCGATCGCGCGCATTACGTACGTAAGGATTTTTATTGGGCCTGGTGCGGCAAGCAAATAGTATTTCGTATACATACACGCCGAATATAAGAAATACTAAAATCTGAAGGTGCCATATGCCATGGTATGCATTCTACGCACAGCTGCAGAATTCGAGGGGTGTTTGTGTGAATTAACACATTTATTTCACACCTCGGACAGATCAGCTCACGGTAGCTCGAGCTATCACGGGGGTCCATAGTTAACGGGACCAAATTTTGTTAGTAAAAAAAGGTAAATATATAATTTTTTATGTATACCATAGGTCATATTAACTATGTACCCCCGTAATAGCTCTTTAAGGAGCTAGCTCACCGGTGAGCTACGTGAGCTACGCATGTTTTCCTGGCTTGAGCTATAGGAGGGTAGCTCATCTGGACATGTTTTCCAAGCTTGAGCTATACAGGATAGGTCATCATCTGCACATATATGTCCAGAGTGAGCTATAGGAGCTACATGAGCTAGCTCATCTACCCCCGAGATGAGCTATAGGAGCTACAAGAGATACACATGTTTTACCCGGCTTGAGTTATAGGCGGTGGCTCATCTGCACATGTTTTCGAAGCTTGAGCTATGGACGGTGGCTCATCTGCACATGTCCTCAAACCTTGAGCTATAGGCGGTAGCTCATCTGCACATATTTTCAAAGCTTGAGCTATAGGCGATAGCTCATCTGCACATGTTTTCAAGGCTTGAGCTATAGGGGATTGATGAGATATTAATAGTTCATGAGCTGTATAAGTGACCAATACAAGTGCGCAGCATATAACGATATTTCCACACTATTACGGGGGTCCACAGTTAACGGGACCAAATTTTGTTCGTAAAAATAGGTAAATATATAGGTTTTTATGTATACCATAGGTCCTATTAATTATGTACCCCCGTAATAACAACCATATATTTCTTGTACGTGCCAGGTCCAGTATGTGGTGTTAAATGAGGTCGGATCTGCTTCTGTTTTGAAGATACCTGACGATTGGTCGGCACTCGACATAGATATTACGGGGGTCCATAGTTAATAGCACCTATGGTATACATAGAAACCTATAGAGTTACCTATTTTTACTGACAATGTTTGGTCCTATTTACTATGGTCCTCCGTAATAGTTTGAATTTTCGTTTTTTGACAACAGGTATATACAGCAGCTGTCAGCTGTCACCACCATGCACACCACAAGAGGCGCTCGCATAGAACACAACACCGACACCCCACAGCAACACCCCTACGATATTACGGGGGGCCATAGTAAATAGGACCTGCGGTACACACAAAAACCTTTGCCCATTTTTTCTAACAATATTTATTAGTTCTATATTATTTGCTATGGTCCCCCGTAATAGCACGCCCACGACCCGTTGTAGCTGCTCTAGCTGGGCTAAGGCCGTAGACCAGGCTGGCGGCGGGCAGCAACCGGATCCATCGATGGATGTGGACCCCACGAACAACGTCATCGATGTGGACGAGGACAACGATCAAACCCAGGCCGAACCCAGATTATTCCTATACATACCCACTTGGGAGGGTGGGCTTTTTCGTCTATTTGTATTGTGTTAAACGAATGGGAAACGAATGGGTTGCCGAGAAAGAGCTACAACGAGCTGCGTGCATGAGCCATGTTTACGTTATCCGGGGGTGAGCTATAAGCGATAGCTCATTTGCACATGTTTTCACTGCTTGAGCTATAGGCGGTAGCTCATCTGCACATGTTTTGGAGGCTTGAGCTATCGGTTGTGGCCCATCTGCACATGTTTCGAAGGCTTGAGCTATACTCGTAGCAGGTGGTATGTAGCTCATCTGCACATACATGTTTTGAAGGCTTGAGCTATAGAAGATAGCTCATCTGCACGCATTTTCTCAGGCCGAGCTATAGGAGCTACATGAGCTACACATGTTTCCCCCGGCTTCAGCTATACCTGGTACTCGGCAGCTCATCTGCACATGTTTTCGAAGCTTGAGCTATACACGATAGAGGAGCTAGCTCATGAGCTGTCCGGGGTATGGGACCGGCGTCCCCGGTGGCTTGGTAGGTGGTCCGCGAGCCTGTCAAGATCAATTTCGTGAGTTCGAGTCTCACCGAGTGCATGCTCATAGGGACTTTTTCTTGCATAAAAAATTGATAAGCGGAAAGCGCGAAAGCGTGAGTTGGCTACATTCGATGAAAATCGACGAGCAGTGGGAATGCTGAACCCTATGCGCGATAAAAACTAAAGGCACGTACCGGGGGGGAGAAGGGACGACACCTGTGACCACGGCTTGTCCAGAAGATCGTCGAGGGTAAAACCTCCTACGAGTGGGCTGGAAAGTAAAAGTGATGATTAAAAAAAAAAAAAAAAAAAAAAAAAAAAAAAAAAATGAAACGTTTTTCCAAGTTGCTCGTAGCTTGCCAAGTGAGGGGATTTTTTTCCGGTGTTTATTTCATACCTGGTGTTTACTGCTCTGTTTTTTTGCGTACATATTTGGATACCATCGTATTTAGTTCCGTGCTTTCTGTGCGTATCTACTGCTGTGTGTGTGTTCCTCAGAGAGATCAACGGAAGACTCCCCCTTAGTCTTTGGAGTTGGGACCGCACTGTGGCCCACTGCAGCAAAACAGACGGGAAAGTGGTACCGGGGAATCCTCGAAGCAGCTGAACAGTTCATGGGCAGGTGGCACGAGGCTGAGGCAAAGCTGAGTAGACAGCGCCGTGCATCCGCTGCAGGTAGTGTTAGAGGGAATGGGGGGAGGGGTAACAGCAGGAGGGGTAGAGGGAACACCGTACAAGTGTATAGGGGCAGGGGGGGGAACAGGAGGAGTAGAAGGGAAACCGCGGTAGAAGAGAGTAGCAGAGAGACCGCAGATAGGGTAGCAAGGTACCAGGCCGACTAATAGGTTGGACGTTTCTTTGCTACTCGTACCGCCAACTGCTGCGGCCGTTCGGTATGCATTTTGATTTTTTTCCCTTCTTATCCTTATGAAAGAAGTACTACATAGTGGGTGGGTGACGAGCGTATTTTGGCCCACTCACTATTGCTCTTTTTACTTAGTTAAGTGTTCACCGGGATGCATAGTCCCCTTTTTCCTTCTCGTATCTTTCCCCTTGCACGTCCCTTTTGGCTCATGCTCGGGGTAAGTATGTATGTGTCTGAGCTTTGGCTTCCCATTTTATTTATTTATTTGGGATTCTTCTCCTTTTCTTTTTCTTTTTCTTGTTCTTTTTCGGTTTGGTTTTTTCGTTGCTTCTCTTTCTTTATGGTGTATTTTGGTTGCTGGCGTATGTATGTATGTTGTGTCGGCCGCACCTAGTGCGAAGGCATGGTATTACGTAGGCTATTAATGCATTACGGTGTGTTATCTCTGTGTCGTAGTCTGTGACCACAGAGCTCGTATCTTTCTAGGGTGAAGAATCAGCACGGACACTGGGCTTGCTGGATGTCGACGAGTAGAAGAACGGTTTAATGTGAAGAACACACACACACACACATTAAACCGTTCTTCTACTCGTCGACATCCAGCAAGCCCAGTGTCCGTGCTGATTCTTCACCCTAGAAAGATACGAGCTCTGTGGTCACAGACTACGACACAGAGATAACACACCGTAATGCATTAATAGCCTACGAAGTACCATGCATGCCTTCGCACTAGGTGCGGCCGACACAACATACATACATATACGCCAGCAACCGAAATACACCATAAAGAAAGAGAAGCAACGAAGAAACCAAACCGAAAAAGAAAATGTACGTGCCTTCAGTAGGAAGTATTACTGCGTGCAGTATAAAGTTTTCAGTCTTTCAGGTGGAAACTGGAAACGAAATCGGGAGGATCGAAATTGCAATTTTGTTCGACAATGTTGGTACTTGCATCGTAAACGTTCATTGGTATGCTCTGCTGCACGGTACTACTGTATACATGGTACGAGCTTGAAAAGTACGATATTTTCGGAGTATAAAATCGCTTCTTCTACGCTTATTCGCGATTACTCCCGTGTGTACATATGCCGAACTTGATCCGAACACATTTTGGGGAAACGGGTCGGGTGAAATCAATGAAAATGGTCGATCGTGATGGAAAGCTCACTACTAGTTCTATGAAGAAACCCGTGACACTGCTGCTGCGCCTCTGACCGCTTCTGACACTCTCAACACTGCTTGTGCACAGCAATTTCGTGCAACAACGATGACGTGGTGTGTGTGTGTTACTACGGGGGTCCATAGTTAATAGGACCTATGGTATACATAAAAACCATTATATTTACCTGTTTTTACTAACAAATTTTGGTCCCGTTAACTATGGACCCCCGTAATAGTAACAGGTGAGCTGTGTGCGGTATACTTGCCTACTACTGCTGTCAATGTAATAAAAGCGCTTTCTTTCATATTCAGCAGTTAGTCGTCGTATAACCTCCTGGTGTTTGCGTACCTCGTACATACAAGTACTTCGTATCTCGTATCGGTACACGATTGTACGGCGAGTGAGTGTTGTTGTCATCATCATCGTCTCTGCTGGGTTTGTTCGCTTCTCGACGAAGCTGAAAGTACAGCTGAACGTCAGAAGCAGAAGAAGAAAAAATAAACGTTTATTACCAGGTGCCTGGAATGCAATAGTACTTGTATGTGCATCCTACTTCGCCGCATCTAGCTTCCTCATCCTTCATCTCTGCGCCATGGATGGGTACATATATATATGTCTTATCACCCCCCCCCGACATAATGAGTACCCCCCCCACACTATGTATTATATATACCGGTAAATATATACTTTTTTTTTTTTTTTTTCATCACTTCTACTTTCCAGCCCACTCATAGGAGGTTTTGCCCTGGACGATCTTCTGGACAAGCCGTGGTCACAGGTGCCGTCTCTTCTCCCCCCAGGTACGTGCCTTTAGTTTTTTGTCGCGCATAGGGTTCAGCATTCCCACTGCTCGTCGATTTTCATCGAATGTAGCTAACTCACGCTCTCGCGCTTTCCGCTAATCATTTTTTTATGCAAGAAAAAGTCCCTATGAGCATGCACTCGGTGAGACTTGAACCCACGAAATTGATCTTGACAGACACGCGGACCACCTACCAAGCCACCGGGGGGTTGGGTTGGCGTCGGTTGGCAACGACACTGTAAAACATGCCGCTCACTACGTGAGCTAGACATCCAGGGTACCGTTTTTTTTTTTGTTTTTTTTTGGCGGTCGCCCACAGCTGGTCGTCGAGTTATAGATCATTTGTGCAAGGTAAAGAACCTTTACTCTGCACAGGGGAATTGATCGCATCACGTAGTGTGTATGGTAAGGCGCACAAGAGGCAGCTACATAGTACTCCCATTGCTGTTTCTGGAAGTGGCTACACCGGAAATTAAACTAACTCATTGAAGCTGTCATCCATATGCATGCGAGTCCGCCTCACAAGCGGTTCTTTTACTAGGATGCAGCTCACCCTTCATGCGACGCGCCGGACACCTCACGGCGCTTCGCGCCTGGTGCAAGCAATGTCTGCCTGGTCGGTGAAAACCCGACATGCTCCGTCCCGGCATTGTAGGGATGCGAGGGTCTATGGTCATACGCTTACGGCCATGCATGAGATCGAGTACATCTCTCCTATTGAGTACCCCCCCCCCCCCACCCCCCCCCCCCCCCCCCCCCCCCCCCCCCCGCTCCCCCCTGCTTCAGACACGTATGTGTACAATATATGTGCATATTATAAAATGTGAGTCTCTCATCACTCCCCCCCTCCTCCCCCAGCCTACGTCATATCACCCCCACCATCCCCCGACTTGCATCATGCTGCTTTGGACTTTGTGAAGTTCGGTCGTACGACTACGGCCAGCCATGCAAGACAACATACTTTCATGGTTATGGGTACACGCCCCCCCCCCCCCCCCCCCCCCCGGTAGCGATATCCCAACTGCTGTTGGAGGCGTCCATATCAGGAGTAGGGAAGGTGCTGCGTCCCGAAAGCTATGCGTGGTCAATCAACGGTTAAATGGCTTAGGCAAGCAACAAATAAATGAGTACGCCCCCCCCCCCCCCCGCCCCCAATATTAAATAAATGCCTGGTATATATAGGCTGGCTTGGCGTCGGTTGGCGACCACGCTGTGAAACAAGCCTCTCACTGCGTGAGCTAGACAGCCAGGGCACCGTTTATTTTTGTTTTTTTTGTTTGGCGATTACCACGGCTGGCGGTCAAATTAGATCATTTTTGTGCGGGGAGAACCTTTACTCCGCACGAGGGGGATGATCGTTTCACGCAGTGAGTATATGGTGAGGCACCCACGAGGCAGTTACATAGTAAACCGATCGCTGTCTCTGGAAATGGCCACACCAGAAACTAAATCAGTTCATTGATGCTGCTGCTGTCATCCATATGCAAGAAAATCCGCCTCTAAAGCGATTCTTAGTAGGATGCAGCTCACCCTTCATGCGACTCGCCGAACACCTCACGGCGCTTCGCGCTTGGTGCAAGCAATGTCTGCCTGGTCGGTGAAAACCCGACGCGCTCCGTCCCGGCATTGTAGGGATGCGAGGGTCTTGGGTCATATGACTACGGCCATGCATGATAATGAGTACACCCCCGCCCTGCCCCGCCCCGCCCCCCTCCCCCAACCTGCGTCATACTACCCCCCCCCCCCCCTCCACCAACCTCTGATGCATCACCCCCCCCCCCCGTCCCCGCCGTCCCCTGACCTGCATCATCTTGTTCGAAGTTTGAACTGTGTAATTTCGTCCCTTCTTCGGCTGGAAACAGGAAAAAACCAATCAAGATCGGGCATGCATGTCCTTTCTTGCTGCAAGTTTTGAAGTTGTTATTCCTCCCTTCCTTGTCGTATATATAGTGATTTGGAACGCGTTCATTCGTTCGAATTTCGAAGTTGTTGGTTGGTTCCGTGTACTCTTCAAGTTTTTGGAGAACGGTACGTGCGGCGAATGAATGAATGAAGGAACACGAATGAATGAATGAATGACGACGCGATCAGTCAAATGATGACGATGAGGAGGGTGGTGATAAATGATCGGGTATCCGGTGAGATCGATCGCGCTGGACCCCTGGACCACACTCTTTCGCCATGACGAACGAGTCGTCGTCAAGAGACCTCTCGGCAGCAGCCAATCACTTTTTTCCTTACGCCACCGTTGCTACTACAACTATTGTTCATAATAACTATTAATAACTGCAACTACTGCCTACCCCCCGCCCCCCTCTATACGGCCTGCTGCTTGTTGCTTCCTTCAATCACCTGCTGTGAGCGCCTGCTCTCTTGGGGGCCCATGACTTGCGAAACCATCCTCTGACACGTACGTATACGTGATGAATTCAGTAGATAATATTAATATTATGTACGAGTGTAGCACATACGACAGCTGTCTTATAGTGCCACGTGGATGATGATGCTGTTGTTGCTGTTGATGTTGATGCTCTTGTTTTCGCGCCGGCCGGTGGTTTTTCTTCCGAAAAGAGCAAGCAAGTGCTGCCACCACCGCCGTCGTCGTGACTCGTGCATACGTTATTGTACTACTGCTGTGCTTGCTGCTATGTGCAAGTTGATTAACTAGACATTGCATTCGATCAGTTCACGGCAACTCTGGCCGCTAATACGGTGCCCGTTTGATGTCGGCATTGGAATGAAAATGGGCATTCTATTTCAGTGCAGAGTGGTCCGCATATGATTAGTGATGCATACCTGGCACGCACACAACCTTGGTTATGTACCAGGTAGGACGTAGGACCAAGTATGCACAAGAACGTACCTGGTATTGTCCTTGCCCTTGGCATGCTGTGTTAATAATGAATGATACCGGTACCACGTACGAGTACCAGGCAGTTTTTTTTCCAGGGCATACGATAAGTGATAATTACATTGTTCGAAATATATACTTGTACGAGTATGATGTATTTGTCAATCACTCGTCAACCATCAATCGAAAACGATCAAGCAATAAATCAATGCGATTCTATCAACGATGATCATATAATAAGAGTTGTTTGCCATTGGAAAAGATATTTATCATATAATCCAAGAACATATATATATGGTACGACCCAGTCTGACCATAAATATAAGGTACATTTTGACATTTTGTTGCCATCAGAACCTCCCTTATATTTACGATCAGACTGGTATACGATATACATAATATGTGCAGCATACACCCAAACTACTGCTGTAGCGCCGATCACACATTACACCTGCATACAACAGAGTTTTGTAAAAACGAAAAAACAGCTGCATACAGCAACAATAATATCAGAATAAGAACAAGAAAACCCAAGGATATCAAACTAGAAGCTTAAAAGTGAACACTTCACCCTCAAAAAAAACTCACGGAAACTACTTCACATTGAATCGCTTTCTAAGAGTAACCACAGCAACCATAAAACAACGCGCCTAGACACCACTCTGTCTCTCTCTCTATAGAGACCTTATTTATAATTATATTTACTCAAAATGGTGCTCAAATATATCTATCCATTAATAGGGACAGAGTGGTGTGCTATTCCACGAGCAGTCTTTTAATACACGGCTTTTGTTTTAATCTATTTCTTCCGGTCTAGCCTCGGTCAATCATACTCCACTTGTTTCCCTTACCAAGGCCTTCTTTTGCCACCCGTTAGTGTACCCTCGTCTCTTTGAGATATTCTATTCTACTGGTAACCTGCTGTGGACTCCATTCACACCTCCCCACGTCATGGGTGCGGAGTCTGCCATAACCCCCCCCCCCCCGCTCCATCCCCACGCAATGCTCCATCCCCACGCAAGAAAGTAAGTCTGTCGCACAACACACACCCTCGATCCCCACGTATGGGTCTGTCATCCCCCCCATCCCCCCCCTTACTCCGCCTCGAAAGGGATGCGTGGTCTACGGTTTAATGACCAAGGCAAGCAACAAACGACTACCCCCCCCCCCCCCCCCCCCCCCCCCTCCTCCTACATTTATAGCCTCTTGGCGATACACGCAGTTGGAGGTCGGAGCGGGACACCCTCCATGAGACGGCGACCATCAGGGGCTCCGTTACGTTACCCCTCCCTTCCCTCGACCCCCTTTCCCCCCCCACCACCAAGTGATCAACGACGGGAGTGAGTGCGTAGTAGCTACCTCCGAACAAACAATCACCGATCCCCACTTGAATGGCGGCGGATTATCTTGCGCTTAGATGACAACGTTGAATTGATTCGTTTCCTGGTGTAGTGTGTAGGGGCGGGTTCAGTCAGGGACGGTCGCTCAGGGGGGTCAGCCCGCGGCCTCGTATTAGTGGCATCTATGACCTCCACGCGGGTGTAGCCGCGCTTGCTTGGGGGTCGGAGGGGTGGGTAACGCCGAGTAGGATTTATCGTTTTTGTCTGCCGCGATATTCCCGGGACGGGCGGAGCTTTCCGCAAAACCTCCCCCTCTCCGTTTAACCGCTCCCGGCAACATCCTTTTTAGTTTCCCATCCGCGGTGGGGAAGGGGTCCTCATTTTCTACCGTATACACGTGCCACGAGAATCCTGGAAGGGGTCGTCGCGTCACTAAAGATGCATCGGGCGCATTGCTTTTCCTTCATCCTGTACCAAGCCGCGTTTCATGCTGCTACGCACTAGATATCGCGTGAAGCAGCGGGTGCGGTGGTCGTGGTGTGCTGCGTGGTCCATCTGCGAGTAAGCTCAGGGGCAAATATGGACGCTTGTGGCGCGTGTCTACATGCCGTATCCATGTATAACACGCAAGATAACACACTCCCTGAGACGATTTCCAAGTCGAGTTTCTCCAAACCATGGGCCGGGGGGGGGGAGGGGCACACACAACCGAAATGGTGGCGTTGGAAATATCCCGTCGAGAAATTTCCGTAGACGCGTCGTTCGGCGCCTACACTCTCCTCTTTGTCGAGAAAAACCGGCTTTGAAGTTCGTCCCCGAGGGATTGTGTTATATCTCATCACACGATGTGATACGGGGGGTGTTATCTTATCACACGTGTGATACAGTAGTGTCTGTTCTTATCACACGTGTGATACGGCGGGTGTTTCCTTATCACACGTGCGATACGGGGGGTGGTATCTTATCACACGTGTGATACAGTAGTGTCTTTTCTTATCACACGTGTGATACGGCGGGTGTTTCCTTATCACACGTGTGACACGGTATGTCCACCGCGTTTTTGCCGCCACGGCACGTCACTGCCGCATGCTTCCCGAACCCTCCATTCCGTAAACCCGCACATTTTCGCCCCAGGAATAGGAATTGACCAGCTGTATTGAGAACATGAGGATGAGCTTTTATTTTTAGGGACGCGAAGACTTAGATTCATTGTTTCTTGGTGGCCGGCCCATACTGCATGCCCCCGCCCGTTCTTAGTCAGGTTTTTGTCCGCGGGTGAAGGGGTGATCTCCAGATTTCCGTGTGCGCGCAATGATAAACTCCAAAACAGGCCGACCTTTGAGAGTGTTAAGAGATCGCGTGATACAGCGGCTGGTGGTGGTCTGCGAGTTACAGTATGTTAACCCTTTTAGGACTGCAGTCCCGTTTTGGGGACAAACTACTTATAATTTGACTGGTTTGTCCCCACAACGGGGCTGCAGTACTTAAAGGGTCAAGGCATTAGTCTGTTGAAACCTAAAAATAGGTTCCTTGGGTTCACCATGTACTGGAACCGCTTGGCTTTGCCACATCGAACCGTATTTCCGGCCGACCCGAATATCCCACCGTTCCAGGGCCGGGAGTAAATAAGGCCCCGGTTGGGTAGGTGATTGGCTACTACCCGAAACCTTTTATCAGTAGCCCAACAGCCCAAACAAGTAAACATCCATCCACCTGTGTGTCATCTCGGGTGGGAGAGGGGGGCATAGACCCGGCTGTCACGTGTTTACCGTATATGTCACACTGAAAGAGAACACACCCTGGCAATGGACGAATTTTTGGAACCTTTTATTTCTCGACAAAGCGGAGAGAAAGTGCAAGAACGCCGAGGGATGCGATGCGTCCACAGAAACATCTCGAAATCTCGACAGCCACCGTTTTCGTTGAGTATACGTACTCTGCTCCAGGCGTAAGAAATGAAGGCCAAGCGGTCCCTATATTCGCGCCCAGAGTGGTAGTCTATGTACCCCCCTTAATAAGGACAAATCCGACTTGAAAAAATCATCCCGGTGCATATTGTATTTACGTACTATTTATTACACGGTATGTCCACCGCGTTGCAGCAAGGGCACATCACCGTCACACATGCTCTCCCCGATCTCAACGCCATACAGCAACTTCTTCGACGGATATGGCTCGGAGCGATCCCATTGGCTACGGCCGCAGGCGTGCTGTAGTGTAGCCCCTCCTCGCCCCTGTACAGCAGACGCCTGCCTATGACGAGCCTTGCCGAGACTACCGTAAAACGCTATCACACGGGTGATAAAATATCACCCCCTCCTCAGACGAATTTCAGGGCTGATTGTCTCTACAACAGCCAGAGAGTGTAAACGCCAAGCGATAATTCTACTTACGGGAAGATCTCGAAGATAAAAATCCCAATAAGCCACCCTTCGTTCTGGTTGCATGGACTTTCCTGGCTACGGAGAAAACCTGTTCGGAAAATTCGTCGCAGGGGACGTGTTTTCTTATCACCCGTGTGATACGGTACTACTACAGTTCTCCTGTCACCCTAGTGAATTGTCCGGTCCCGGTGGGCGTGCTGTCTCGGGCAGCTGTGGTAGCGGTCCAGAGCGGCGACGAAGCGCGGCGTGGCGACCACGGTTGGCCAGCTTGGCGAGCTGCCATTTGGCGCTCTTTTTCCCGGAGAGTGGTGATGAAAACTACGTCGTGCGGCGCGGGCCTGTCAGCCTTTGGAGGGCTTGGGGGAGCGGGGTCCTCCTCCTCTATGCCAAGACTGTTGGATATGTACCACAATCACTCAGCTAGCGGTCAGGTGGTATACACCACAGTGACCGCTGAGCTACCAGTCAACGCTGGCTAATACTGCTAGGCGACGATATCTAATCTAACAAATAGCCTTTTCCAAGGCTGACTGCTAGCCCAGTGGTTATAGAATACATATATATATATAACAAATTCAGCACTACAAGCCAAGACTCCTAATGAACGATGACGGGGTTGTCTCTTTCCTTGGAACCCCCCCCCCCCCCCGCCGCCGCCGGCCGATTTCGTCGCGGGTCATCTCCCATGTAGATTCCTCACGAGCCGATTGTTTTCATGATTTCAGGTTCAAGCAAGTCCCGCTTTTCTTTCGGTTCCTTCACGCCGTAGGCTGTTAAGGTCCGCTTGTAGAACCTCCGGTAGAATCCCCAACGGTACCTTCTTGGTCCGGATAGAAGCGGACATCCTCCTACCCCGCTCCCCCCCCCCCCCCGGGCGTAGACAGGTGGGGGCTGGGACCGCTGTGGTTGGTGAGGCCTCATTATCCGCCGATTGATCATCGGGACATGCCTCTCCTCGAAAAACGGATGTTGCGCCTCCGCCGCAGATATACCTGTCTGGAACGTATAAATTATACGGCAGTGTTCGTACCCTTGCTGCGCCCCATTGTCGGCTCTGTTGCATGCTTCGAGGGATGTATCCGCAAACGTGTTCGTGACCCGCTCGAGAGATGAAGCGAGTGTACATGTCTAATGACGGCACGTCGCCACAAAACGACCACCACCGGTGACCGGGCTTGCGGCCGACGCAATCCATGCTGAACCCGTTTCTTGGTGCGGTTTTAATAGCAAGCGAGGTTGTAGTATTAATTGCTGATACCCTGCCCAGGAAGGCATTCGGTTGCAATGAGGGTGACCGCTTGATTTTGTCTGGAATGTTGGGAATGCCTGCCAGGCAACGCGCCAGATAGTCCACCTCGCCCCGGCAGCACTAGTAGTACTGCTGTAGTCTGCAAGAAAGTCTGTTTGGGATGATTTCGTTACCTACTTCCGTTAAGAGCATTGACCTATCACACCTCTTGTCCTTGCTTCGAATTTCTCCAAGTAACAGTACACGCTCATCTATGCCTCAAACTTTGAATCAAGCCGCATCCAGGTTCCACCCCGATGCCATGGGTGTGGGTGCATCTCGTCCTCCCCATCGATCCATCCCCACGCCATGAGTTTCGCTCTGTCATCCCCCCGCCCCCCGTGCAGCCATCCCCACGCCATGCTTATGGGTCTGCCACCCCTCCCCCTGCTCCTCTAAGCCTCTGGGCTATCCTGCAGTAGGTAGCATGTTTGGAGCGGGAAGCACCCCCCTCACGCCGTGGGTGTGGGTCTGTTCTGTCTACACCCTTCCCCCCCCCCTCCTCTGGTCCAATCCCGTTGTAGTCAGGATGTTTCAAGCGCGACACCCTCCCATGACGCGAGATGACGACCCACCAAAGAGAGGTAGTCACAGCGACGATGCACAACAACAGGTGTTACTCCTATTCGCCACCAGCACCCCTCTGCTCGCCGACCTTGATCCTCCATCACACCCCCCCAAGGCGATGTAAGGACCCTTACCCCGAGACACTACGTAGCGCTCCGCTTGTCGCAGGATTTTGTCCTGATAGAGCATACGTATACGAATGTCATTGTGATCTCCATCCCGCCCCCCTACGAGAGGACGCTCGATGCCTCAGCTGGTCGACGAGATGATGTACTGCAAGACTCTGTCGCTCCGCTTGTCACAGGCCACAGGGCATCCAGTCCTTGCCCCGATAGAGTGTACGTATACGCGTATTGTTGGCGCTCTCGTGCCTCCGAAATAGTAGCGGCGGCAGACCAATCACGACCAGCGTCGCCTGCGCCCAGCCAGGTGTGTACCCGCGCTTTTTCGGGTCGGCGTGTGGTGGTTGGCGGTTAGTGGTTGCGAGTAACATGGGATCGACTTGCAGCGCGGAATTCCCGCGGGATGGCGGCGGAATCGTCCCGAAGCAGATCTACACGTGTATGTATCTTCTCCCGAAGATCTCCTCTCCGTACGTCATGTATGTATGTACCAGGTAGTAACATGGACCAAGCACCTAACGCGTTCAGTGTCCATCCATATATTGTTCAAATAGTGTTGATTGTGTGCAACAAATTCCTGGCACGTATTATACGCAATGTGCATATAAGGGGACGTACGTAGAGCCATATTTCCTTTTCCCCGCGTACGACAAAACAACGCACCCTGCTTATTGCTGTGCTCTGACCGTTTGGCACACCGACACTGAATACATACCTGAGGGACTGACTGACTGACTGTGACTGACTATATTGTTATCGACTGAAAGGACTACCTACAGCAGTTACTGCTCTCTGTCATGAAAAAACCCGTAGACTCGAAGCATCCCTACTTCTTTTATCTACTTATTTCAGATAATGTGTTTCACATTTTCACCAGGTTTTTGCTTTGGTTCTGTCGTTGTTGCCCAGTTAGTCTGTGTATGGTCGGTAGTCGGTGTATCGGTGGGGTTGGCGTAGCGACATGAGTCCTGCGCGATTGCGTGGTGCGCGTAATTACAGGCACCAGGTCCAGTATGCACCGGTTAAATTGTTGTCGCTGTTTTGCCTTTTTTTGCTATTCCAGAATACGCGAGGGGATGGGGGGGGCGTCAGTGGTCAGCGGGACTTTTTCTCGTTTTTTTCTGTTTTTTCAATATACTGGTGGCTAAAATGAAATGTTGTGGGGAATGGGAATTTGGAAACGACAGGCAGAGAAGAAGTGTATGAGGGATACTACTGATTTAAGGAAGGATATCTGGTTTATATATAGGAACGGCATCTACCCTATTTTGTCAGAAGGCAAGCATAATAATAATAATATTTTGGATTCTTCTTTCTTGTGTTTGCACTCTTTTTGCGAGCACTATGTTAATAATCATATTCACGTATGATCACGGGGAGAGTTGTCGCGAATTCACTTACAGCAAGCGAGAGTTATAACCAGAGAACGACACACGACGAGTAGAACAACAAACTGACTATTCTATGTCTATATTTCATTCATAGATAGATGTATTATTTTATTATTTGTTTTCAGCACAGAGCCACCGCCCCTATACAGCGGCTGGCTGTGGTGGTGTTGGCAGCAGTGAGTGTGGTATATTGTTTCAACAATAACAACGGAGCGATGACTCATCTCCAAAAAGTTGAACATATATTATATACCGCACATAAATATCAAACCTACCTAAAACACATTTTTTTTCGCGGCTGTTACTTTTGTTACTCTCGGAGAGTCGTGACTTGGGATATGTGTGTGTCCTTCACATTAAACCATACTTGAACCAGTGAAACGTACATACATACATGCTACGAGTATCCAACAATGATCATAGGTATATAACGGTACATAATTAAAACTTTATAAATATAATATATATCAGCTATAATGTAGTAAGCTATACGACTACTACTGTTTAACACCCAGCAGGCAGCACAACGAGCAGGTTTTTTGTTTCTGGTTTCTTACCATCTTAATTTATATATATATATATATATATATATTTTTTTCATCATCACTTTTACTTTCCAGCCCACTCGTAGGAGGTTTTACCCTCGACGATCTTCTGGACAAGCCGTGGTCACAGGTGTCGTCCCTTCTCCCCCCCGGTACGTGCCTTTATTTTTTATCGCGCATAGGGTTCAGCATTCCCACTGCTCGTCGATTTTCATCGAATGTACAGCTAACTCACGCTCTCGCGCTTTCCGCTAATCAATTTTATGCAAGAAAAAGTCCCTATGAGCATGCACTCGGTGAGACTCGAACTCACGAAATTGATCTTGATAGGCTCGCGGACCACCTACCAAGCCACCGGGACATACACATATAATATCTATCTGTTGTTGCAAGGAAACTATTAATAATTTTATCAATCAATATCAAGAAGAGAGGCGGTATCGATGAGTTGAGAATTCTCCGTGTTTCGAGTATATAATATTAATAATACGAGTAATACGGGACATATTATTAATAATATTAAGACTCTCTCGTAGGCATGTTCACACGACATAAAATACCTGCACGAGGTAAGGATATACGCCAAGACTTAAGTATAATACGGGTGGGTATTGTAGGTACAACATGATATTAATATACTTTATGTTATACGTGAGAACATGCATGTGAAGCACCCCCCGTCTCTCCCTCCCGTGTATACGAGTATAACACACAAGAGACTATTAATAGTGCGTTACGGCGGTGGTACTATATATAGTGACCATTCCATTAATACAACAACATAAACGTTCGCATCATACATACGTACGTACGTACGTGCTGACGACTAATTAATCATATAAAATAATGACTGAACGAAGACAACAAAAAAAACAGCAACAACTACCAGAGGTATTTAATTTATCATTCATCACTAATAATAACAAACAGCTGCAGCAGACAGAGCAGTATTTACTACTTGTAAGTACCAGCACACAGCCGCCGTGCGCGCACGCAACAGACATTGCCAGTAATAATACAACTATAACTAACTGCTGCAGTATCTGCATACTGCCGCTGTTCGAAAGTACTCTCCTCCTATTAATACCGGGTACGTACGTGGTATATATCTTGCTTGCTGTGTGTGGTACATGTTTTGCACCAACCAGTTACTTGTATTCGCAATACGTAACATAATAATACTTGTAAACAAACAAACAAGTTATTATTATGATACGTGAAGGTATACAACAACAAACAGCAGTTCAGTTATTTATTCAAAGTTGCTGTAAAAAAGTAAGTATTGATAATATTAATAATAGTAGTATCAAATACTCTGTGTAGTATTATTATTGAGATTACTGCTGTAATCCCTTGGTGTATCTTTTTTTGTTGGTGGCTTGATGAGTTGCGCGCGTATCCTATATATCTGTCTATCCATCATAAACAAAATATGTATTTTTTAACCTCCTGCTCCTACGGGTATAGTATTTTCGTATACGTACGTATACCCATCCATGGCAGCAACACATTCATTCTCTGTAAAAAATACGGCAAAGCGCAAACTACGCACGAAAAAAAAAAAAAAACGCAACCAACTGACCTGAACCAACTGATACACCTGTCCCATCAACCATGTGTGGGTGCCCACGCGGGCACTGGCAACTATTGGCAGCAGCATGAGAGAACAAAAACCAGCAAATACGCGCAGTAGCGGAAACATTTGGGGTCTACTGCTGTGGATTTTCGTGCGCAAAACTCTGGGAAAGCCAATCTAGAGCCGGTAACGGTGCCCAACGATATTTATTTTTGACTTTTTGTAACCGTTGGCCCCTTCGTCTTGAAGGATCGGACACCCGAAAAATGGCGAGTTTGCGTGTGAGAGATATGCGCTGCGGCCCACCGGAGACAGAGACCCAGACTGACCGAAAAGTACGAAGAACCGGTTGCGCAAATTCTGCCTTCCTGTTCCGTTTACTCACAGCAGTACTGCACCCTCGCACACTCATCAACACAACTATCGAACTAGCACACAGCAGCCAGCAGGAGGCGAGCACCACACCTAAGCCCACCGCAACACAAACACCTCGTGCTGCTTGGGAAATTTGGGCAAGCTCCCGTCTATCTTGGCCGTAAGGTGCCTCTGTCGACCTCGAATCTCCGAGTTCGCTCGTTCCTGCCACACAAGGCACCAACGACAGCAGCAGCAGCAGCAGCAGCAGCAGCCGAGAGGAGAGTTGTCACAAGAGCTAGGAAGGAAAAGCAGACAATGGATGCAAGGCAAAAGATGACCTCAGCGTTCGGGCTTCGGGCGATTGACGACCGCATGGAGGGAGACATGGCGCGCATCAAGCAAGCCACGATTGCAACGGGCCTGACCGGAGAGCTCACCCCCAGCGCCTCAGAATGCGGAGATGACAACAACGCCGCTTCCAGCTCAGAGGGAGAGCTCACACGCACGTTGTCCGCCCTGCAACGCCTTTCGGACGAGGAGCGAACCAACTTGAGACGGAAATTGGGGCAACAGCTGCAGTCTTCTCGGGAACCGGACCACGATAAGTCCAAGGCCCAGGATGATGTCATTGCGGTGGCGGCCGACTCCCCCTACCGCGTTGTTCTGCAAAAAGCTGTCGTGGAGGGCGATCTCGAGGCCGCGTCGGCCGCCCTTCTGTCTGGCGCCGATCCCAACGAACGTGACGATCTGCGCCACAGCTCTCTGCACTTTGCGGCAGCGAAAGGAGATATTGGTTGCGTGATGGAGCTCATGAGTTCTGGGGCCCGTGCAAACGTCGCGAACAACGTGAGTTCATCTTTTGCGCTTGCAGCTTGGACCTCTTTCTTCCTCCCTAGCCAAGGGTGCAGCAGAGTAAGAGCAGTCAGCACGTCGGCGAATCAAGCCAAGTCGCCCCAAAAAATGCGATGTATGCATGTATATATAGATGGAAAGTGCCTCGATTTGCCGCGCTCGATTTTTCTATCCAACGAGCTTTTTTTGAATAGCATGTACGGGTGTAAGTTTAGCTCGTCGTGTGTTGTTGTCCGCTCGTTGTCGTGTGAACTATAAGTATGGTAGCGAACGATCCGACCTTGGGATGGAACCCGCAGATGCGTACGTGTCCCAGCAGATCCCTAAAGCGCTTGGCCTTGCATTTTTTGGGGCGGCAGGCACCTGTTTGGTGAGCGCCAGCCACCACCACCACCGCCCGAAGCAACTCGCACGTACCACCTTTTGCGAGGTTTATCATAGATTCGGGCGGTCGCCGTGGCTTCTTGCTGTTGTCTTCCTTTTTCTCCCGAGACGAGGTCGTGTGTGCGACTGGTTGTGTGCCGAAATCATATTATTTCTGATTATTGTTGCTTTCTTCTCTCTCGGCGGATTTTTTTCTTATCGATTTGTCACATTGATCGTACGTACTTGCTTGGGTGTGCTGCTTCCCCGCCGTGAAAGTGTGAATCTTCGTATTTTTCTCCTGCGGCCCAAGCTACGCCATCCAGTGTTGGACCATCATTGCATCAAACAGCAACCACCACAACAATAGTGACACTTTTTGCGACGATTTTCTTTTTCGCGTCTCTTTTTCGTCGTTTTTTCCTGTGATCACCGCTTGAGCGCGTTTGTTCGCTACTGCTGTGATCATTTTACTCAATAAATGAATGCGACAGCAGCAGCAGCGTGACAGGACTTGGAAGGGTATACAAGTAGGAGTGGCACGCCCGCCTCAGACAATTGCTTAAATAGTGAACGAGGCGCGTGATGAGTTCAATAGCCGACTCAAATCTAGTCACTGCATTTGTTCATGAACGCCATCAAGACGCCATCAACATTTATGATAGCACGCCTTTTTAGGTCTGCGTGGAACTTGATCGTACGTTCGTACGCAACAGGCAAAGTGCACAGCAGATACAACGGAAACTACTGCTGTACAAGCTATGTTACATGGCTATTATTATAGTAATAGTACGAACAGCTGTGGCAGCCCTCATTCCCAACCCTGCCCTCACGACACTGCTGTCCCCTCTCCGGTGCTTGCAAAACAAAACAAAACGTTGTTGTACGGCCTTTTCAGGTGGGGTGGAGCCCTCTGCACTACGCTGTATTGGGGGGCCATGTCGCCGCGGTCGAGGCTTTGCTGTGCGCCGGAGCATACCCATGCTTTCGCGATAACCACCTCATCTCGCCCTTGCACCTGGCTTCCACGCAAGCGGGAGACAGGGTTACTTTTCAACGCATTGCGGAGCTGCTCGGTCCCTCGGCCCTCCTAGCTCGAGATGAGGTCAGTGCCTGATGCTTCTGCGATTACTGCGTATTGCTCGTAGGACCTACTGGGTACAAATGTGCTGCAAGTCGTGGAGCTTCACTCGCAGCAGGTTTCGTGCGTGCTTCGTTTCCCGTTTTTTTTTTTTTTTTCGTCTCCCGGTGCGTGGGTGCCTCTTCGATCGTTTTTGTCGTCGTTCGTATGATTTTTTTTGAATTTTTCGCCATGATCTCGTTGTTTTTTTTGGGGGGTTTTCGGGAGCTTTTTGAGTACGCGTCGGGCAGAAGGACCGGACGGCTTTAGTCTAGAGTAGGCAATCGTGCGCATTTAAATTTCTGCCTATAGAGTGCAGCGGTATGTTGTCTCGTGGGCCACCACCCTACGTGTGTTGGTGACGAAAAAAAGTTGAAGAAGCGTTGAGCACTGTTGATAATAACTGGTCGATGGGGTTCGAAAACAGCCAAATTAGTAGCTGGCATCTTGATAAAATACTGGGTCGCTGTTGATAAATGTGCTGTGTCTGCTGCTAAACGTGGGGCTGCAGCTGTTGCTGTTTTCGTATTTCGTAATTTGATACAGCAGTCAGTACAATCAACTCACTCACTCCATGAAAATATGCGATACACATCAGGAATTAATACATTCATATGTGGGCCCGGCACATCTTGTTATTGCCTCAATACATCTGCATGCGTACGCCTATAGTTGCTTGCCGGAAGTTACTTGATAAAACACAACAGCAGCAGCAGCAGTACATGGGCTTTTGCTTTGTTAACCTTTGATGTCCACTTCGTATCCCTTTTTCCTACGTAAATACCTGGTACCAGGTAATGTTGAAAATTGTCATTATTTTTTTCTTTAATTTTGAAATACGTCAGATGTGAGTTTATTTTGTGATGAACTTTTTTGTCTACTGCTGTGTAGTACTGCTGCCCTACAAAAATAACTAATGTTTAGTGCATGTGGCGCATTGGGGCCAAAAGACACTTTTGGTCTAATAAGAGGTTATTTCCTGGCTTCTTTTCTGATCATATTGATCGTAGAGCAGGTTATACCCGTGGTATGACAACATAGTGTCTCGGATCGGTTGCTCTTTTTATTTTTTTCTTCGCTTGTTTTCTCGTTGTATGTTGTAGGTGACCGGAACTGCTGTTTGACTTTTTTTTCTCTCTTGGGCACGCTTTTGCCTCCTGTCCTATCCGAAGCTGCTCTGTTGCCTGCTGCCCGCCCGCCTCTTTGGCTGCCCGCCGCACAACAAGATAGCCGAATTTCTACTGTTTGGTCTTGTGCGTTCGTAAGGTCGCAAAGCCGAGAATGCGTCATACCAGTACGAAGAAGTCTCCTCTGGCCACTGCTGTTTTTCCGTATGTGATCCTTACAATTCCCAGCGACTGCTGTACGTACGTACGAAACGAGTACGCGTACACTTTTCTTTTTTTTCATATCGCTTTCACTTTCCAGCGTAACTCGTACGAGGTTTTACCCTCAGCGATCTTTTGGACAAGCCGTGGTCGCAGGTGTCGTCCCTTCTCCCCCCCTGTACGTGCCTTTTTTTTTTTTTGTCGCGCATAGGGTTCAGCATTCCCACTGCTCGTCGATTTTCATCGAATGTAGCTAACTCACGCTCTCGGGCTTTCTGCTGATCAATTTTTTTATGCAAGAAAAAGTCCCTATGTACGAGCATGCACTCGGTGAGACTTGAACCCACGAAATTCATCTTGATGGGCACGCGGACCACCTTTTTTTTTTTTTTTATACCAAGCCATGGGGGATGCAGGCTGCACGAGTGCTTCTCATTCATTATTACGTGCGCCAAATGTATGATCTCAAGAGTATCAAAATTGCTGCTGTCGTATTGGAGCAATTTTTTGCGCGGCACGTCCCGTATCCCGTACCCCCATATGCATGTAGCGGTAGTGGTCTCACAAGCCATCAGGTTTTTACTAGAAAAGCGTCAAGCACCATCAGATTGACTAAAAAGAAAGATCAGTATTTTATACTTGCCATGTTGCCATCGCCGATAGCACGATGTATGGCATGCAGTATGCACACAGTAGGCCAGTTTGGGACGGTTTGCTCAGATGCTGTCCTACCTTGGCGTGCCATGCGCGCCCTTCCCCTCAGCCACCCCCTCAGGCGTGACCTTTGGCTTGTTGTCGTGTCCACATAAATCGGTGTAATCTCAACGCGTTTTAGTCCCTCCGCTCCCGGCTTGTTCATCATTTCTTGGTCAGATCGACGGGTACGTGCTCGATAATAATAATTCACCTCGTACCAGGCGGAGGGCGGCAGGCGGTACGAGTATTCATTTTTATTCTTGTCTCTGGTCAGACTAGATATTTCGTTGTGTGAGAGCGCTGGAAACTGGAAATTGAAATGTGGCGTTGTACATGGACGAGAAAAAAAAAATACTCCGCACGCAGCAAACTGCTGTTCCGGTTTTTGGGTTTTGAAGCATGGGGCGCTATGTTCACATCCCCATATGCTCTGGTTAGAACAAGCGAATCCCCGATGCCTATTAATAGCTGCAGCGTAGTGCTTGAGCTATCGCGGGGGAGGGGGACAGCTGTGAATAATTGGCGGGCCAAAATCTGCCTTCGGCTGGTGGTTTTGGTGTTTTTGGTGGTGGGCAGACTGTCGGGTCGTCGGAGCAATTAGAAGTACCAGTTCAAAATCAGTTTTTGTTTTTTCGCGCCCCTCCCTCTCCTCGCCAGCTCAGGACGTGCGGCCAGCGGCCAGCGCCGCGCGCGTGGCCACGCGCAGAAATGTTGCACGAGTTTGTTGACCTCATCTCTTATCTCCTGCGCGGTCACTTTATATATCGTTTTTGTCATCCATTCCTTTGCGAAGAAGGGGCCCTGTACCGGCCACGGGCAGGGCAGGGCAGGGCAGGGCGGGGCGTCCGGCATCCATTGCTTTGTTTTGTTTCGTTCACTGTTGATACTTCTTGTGATACGTAGCAAGCAGGTGGTACGCTTCGTTTATTCTCGCGATCCGAAACTGATCTGTTCTTCTGCAATGCATCATGATTGGAACCGATTATCGACAGGAAATGCAACCAACCGAACAAGGGATATTTCATGTTCCCTCGCCAATTTATCTTTGAAAGTGCCGCCGCTCCGACGACGTTGATGGCAGATATTAATATTAATATTAATTACCTGGTGGATACAAAATGTACACATGTGGCAGATGAATTGCAGAAGGATGGATGGAAGCTGGAACAACACTGCTTTTTTTCAGACGACCAAATTATGTCCTTGCTTCTCATTTCCCACCCGAGGACAATTTCCTGTATACCCAAGTATCAATTTGGCGGTGGTCCACGTGATGATTTCTCCACCGCAGAGGGTTGTTGACTTATTAAGTTGTGAACCGCGAAAATTGATGACGGGTGTAGTGAACTACTCGTATCGCAAAAAAAAAAGTACACGGCAGGACACAACATCGATCGTGGAGCACGGAACTAAAAACAACCCACCAGGAAACACCAATGTTATTTACGACTCTGCCCGCGAGGCATTTGACTGGAATTCTATGTGTATTATGTTACGGGGGGGCGTAGTAGATAAGACCCACGGTACGCACAAAAGCCTACATATTTTACCTTTTCTTACAAAGAGAATTTGGTCCTGTTTACTCTACGCCCCCGTATTAGTTTTGTCACCATCAACGGGATGGCAAGTACTCAAAAGCTGAAAATAGCTCGGGTCACCTTGTTAACGTGAACAAAACACTTGAAATTCGGCACGCCGCGAAAAAGTTCCACCTCCCAAGAGTGCGAGTCGTGGGTCGGTTGAACGAATGAACGGGAACTCAACTACGGAACAATAAACACTATTCATGTACCTACCTTGTAGAAAGAACGGTTTGATGTTGAGAACACACGACTCGCTTGCTTTTTTTTATATCCCATCGGCCGTCAATTGTGCCGAAACGGACTGGGAAAGAGGATGCCAACTTTTGTGTTTTTGTGTTTCACGAATGATGGCAAGTAACTTTTTAGCCCCCCTCGCACTTTCTCTGGCTGGGTACCGTGGGTGACGGTACCTCTTTTTTTCTGTGATTTGTAGATCACGCCGACCCTGACATACCTCGGTCACACGCCAAGAAACGATTAGGGCTCCTCCCCGTTTCCTCCCTCCTCTCTCGATCAACATGTCATTCCGCACCTTGTTGACGCCACGAAAAATTTACCCCTTCCCCCCCCGCCCCCGCACACCTCGTCCTCCCCATCTACGTTCCGTTCGGTCCCTCCCCCCCTACCTTCCCCATCACCTCGTCCTTTACGAAACCTACAGCTGGAGCAAACGCCTCTTCACGTAGCATCCTCCTGTGGTAACCGCGGCGCCGTGGCCGTCCTCCTCGACCTTAATGCCGACCCCGAGGCAACCGACCGCAAAGGCCGCACCCCGGGGCAGTCGTTTCTGCGACAAGTCTCTAAGCGCGCACGCGCCGACATCCGGGCCTCTCTAGCAGCCGCGGTGCAACGGCGAATTGACGCGGCCGAGGCTGCCGCCGCCGCTGCGAGTTTCGGGGATGGTTCCGTCGCGCCCCCTGCTTTTTTTATGTCGGCGTTAGCGTCGTCATTGTCCGGTTCGAGTAATTCCAGCTCGACTTCGTCTGGGGCTGGTGCAACGGCGTCGTCCGTGTTGTCTGCGATGTCCGCGTCCGGTGACCACTCTTCTCTCGCGGCCGCAGCGGCTGCGGCGGCTGCCTCTACGAAGGTGGTCATGCGGAGAGCGGGATCCACGAACAGCTACGAGGAGGCCGCTCCGGTTAAGAGGCCTTCCATGCTGAGCCTGCTGCCGGCTTGGGGAGGAAATGGGCGCGGTGCCGGAGGGGTCAGCGAGAAGGGAGGGGAAACCTCCTTCCGAACCGCATTTGCCGTGTTGTAGGAGGAAGGGGGATGCTGTCGTGCGTTTGGTGAAAAGGCTCCTGTCCCTGCGGGTTTGTCAGCTATTGGTCTGCTGCGGGCCTCTTGCTTTTATCCCCTGATGACGAAGGCTTTTTTGTTACCGGGGGGGGGGGTGGACAGGGAAGGTCTACAATTATTTCGAAATATTTTTTTAGTGGGGTTTTTTAGGTTGTGGGGGCTCAAGCGAAAAGAGGTTCAAAGTGTTTGGTTTTGCACCCGGTGATGGTGAAAAAGTGGCCCGGTTGTGTGTTGCGTTAATTTTGTGCTTGAGGCGCTGGCGACGTGTTTCGCGAAAATGTCAAGAGATTTGGCAGGTGGTTTAGGTAGGCAAGGGGAATGAAAGAAAACGGGGTGTGGGTTTCCAGTGTGGTTTGCTTGTTTTTTTTTTGCTCTCTTATTATCTCAGGAGTAGGTATAGGTGTACGTTTGTGACCAGGTTTTTTTTTTTTTCTTCTTCCAACTGCAAAACGTTCGTGGGCGTCGTTTGTGGGTGCTGTGTTTTTTTTTATAGTTTTTTGTTGTCTCTTTTTTCCTTTTTTTTGTACTTTAGTTATGAGCCTCTCCGATGAAACAGATTTTCTCCCTGCACGGAGATGGCATGGATTGTTGTCAATCACGCCAAGACCATCACCGAGCGTGCGAGAGGCCGTCGCTGGCATTAATTATCTTTTATGGGCATCTTGCTGCAGGAGCCGCGCGCTACTTGATGTCTGACTTTTTGTTCGACGTACACGCCTGTGACGGAACTAGAGAGAGAAGAGGCATGCTGCCGTAGGAAGGGTGTGTGTGTGTGTGATTCACGGCGTTTTCCTGGGTTACAGGAGACGAACTGCCCCCCCCCCCCCCCCCCCCCCTATCCTTTTTTTTCCCTGCCCTTTCCTCTTATGCCTATTATGGTGATGATGGAGCGGAATATTATTTCCGATGTGTGTTAAGTTAATGTCGATATTGCAGTTATCGGTGTGATTCCTTGGTTTTCTGGGAGGGAGTGAGTTGAATCGATCCGCAACGGTTGTTCCTCCCTCGCCCCTTCCCCTGTTGCCTTTTCCCCCATCTCCTCGCAGCTCCCTCCCGTCCATCTGTGCGCTGCAGCATTAGCATGGCCTACAATTTAGATCTCGATATAGATTGAGGGTCTGTTGGGGCGCTCAGGTTTTGAGTTGGTCAAAAGGTCTTTTTTTTGTTTTCGTTTACTCCGTTGTCGCGCTGTTTGTCGTGGCATTGTGAAATAGTGCGTATTTTGTTCCGCTGGGAGGGGTAGGTAGGGGAGAAGGAGGCTTTTTTTTGTGCTCATGTTCCCGTATGAGACACGCGTGATTCGAACACAAGGCACCCTTTCGGGGTGATTTCCCGAAACGATCCTCGGGGTGATTTCCCGAAACGATCCTCCAAAATCAGGAGGGGGGCCGGCAAGCGCAACGAAAATGGTGGATTGAGGAAGATCTCGTCGAGATGTTTGCCTCAAGACACGAGGATGATCCGCATTCTCTCCACGCTGTCGAAAAAAAAAATCAAGCTTCTTGAGATTTTTTGTCGAGAGGAGTGTGTGGGATATTTTTTGCGTGTTTGTACGCACGGTACTCCACCGTTTTTCTTTTCTTTTTTTTTCTCTTCTCCCGCCGTCAATGCGTGATGCATGCCCCGCATACCAGCAGCATACATCATTCGAAACGCTGCATGTACATAGAAACAGGGGCCCGCGGGCAAGAATGGGGGCTGTTGTTTGTACGTGTGATGTTGGTAGGGGAGGGCATGCGTAGATGGTTGAATTAGGGCGTACCAGGTATAGCTTAGACTACGTGTTTTGAATTTTGTGATTTCACTCTCGTGCGTGCGTCAAGGGGTTTCAATCGGTAGAAGATCATCCCGCTATCGCTATGCTTGTTTTTTTTTTCTAAACGGGACGTCGCTGTGTCCTAAGATCCCCACGCCACCCCCCCCCCCCCCCCCCCCCCCCCCCATGAATCTTATCGGGGGAGAAAGCGCTTATAGCGGGCCGGCGGATGTTGAAATTTGAATGACTGCAACAAAAAACAAGCTTGCGGTTGTGCAAGCGAGAGAAGTCTTGTGGGGGGGGAAAAGATGGCGCGATCGATTGACTATGACGGGTAGAGAATCGGAAAAGGGGCGAGTCGTGTGTGTTGTGTTGAGTGTTTTTTTTTTTTTTTTTTTTGCATTTTTTTTTTTCTCCTATTCCAGCAGTAGGTGTTAGGTGCGCGCGCCGGGCGATATGGCCCCGGCCTACACGAGCCGTCATTTTGTACACACGCACTGCAATTTACGTATTTTTTTCGTGTGTGTGTTTTGGGTATGTAGTGAGAGGGAAGGATTAAGCAAACGGAAGTAAGGGGGGAGTCGGGATCCTCGGCGGCTGTTATGGTTGTTTTGGTACGCCTAGCCAGTCGAGTGTGGTTATTAGAGGCGATGGATGGATGGTATGCACGCTTTCACCCCCCACTACGTTTTCGTCTAGAAGATTTTTTTTCTCTCTTGTCATGATCGCTCCTGTTCGAAAAAAAAAGGAGTGTTCTCTGGGGGGTTTGCTTGATTTGGTCAAGACCCGAACTTTGATGGCGTGCAAGTACCAGGTGTCCTTTTTTTTAATAGATTGATGAGGGGGAGTGAGGTTCGGCGGACAGAAGTTGATCGAGCAGCTAGCTTTTTCTTTCTTGCTGATTTGCTTTTTCGCGTCTATTGATTTTGTCGACTAGCTAGTTCACTATTATTGTTGCCGAGAGTGTAATTCCTCAGTGAGGAATTCGAAAAACATCCACATTGGGGAGGCGAAGACAAGCGGGGCGCCGGGGATGTATCAGTATTCGGGCTTGAAGGTATTGTGGGTGTATTGAGTACCCTGTGAGACTTGGAAGGGGACTTACAGTAGGGTATAGATCCCAAGCCCCCTCTTACCTTTATTTCCAGGTCATACTGACCATTAATAGCGGAAGAATGTACTTGACCACACAACAAAAGTCGTCGATCCTCTTTTCCTCTGTTGGTTGTCTCTTTTTTCCGACCCCTTTTTTGAAGGTAGGAAAATACGGAAGCCAAACTGCTTTTGCTTTGTTTTTTTTTTTTTTTTTTTTTTTGCTTTTTTTTCTCGTACCCCTCCGTGGCTTGACGAAAATGAAGTCGGGTGTGCTTTCAATCCTCAATACGAGGAGGCTAGAGAGGAAGGGTGGATGGATGGTGTATGCACAAGCGGAAGGAGAGGTATTAGAAGATGTGGCTATAAACAAGAACGAAGAATATGAACTACAGAGTAAACATTTACGACAAGTTTTGACCCGTTTTTTTCTGTTCTGACCGCGATTTGATTGCAAAACCTCCATGCAAGTGCACGTTTCATGCGTGCGTGTGCAACATATTATATGTGTATACAGCAGCAGTATACCGGTATATTCGTTTTCGGCCATAATCGTGAGTGAGTGCCGTCAGGCTGCCTCCGATTTCACCAAACACCACTCGAAACTCTTTTTACTACCGCTACTACTGCTCACGTTTTTAGGGCTATGGTTCCCCAGGTAATGAATGAAACGAAGCGGATAGGTCAGCGTACAGGCAGGCGTACACGGTTCTGACGCCCGAAACATCCCGCCGTTCATGTTCAGGGGGGGAGAGAGAGTGTTGTGAGGATTTTCACAATAATATAACATGAATACAATAATAGATGTTTACCCTCAAACTTATAGCCCGTTCACGGTAGTGTTGCTGCTCGTGCTTGGTCATCATCGGCCCAGAGACCCAACCCGACCACAACCACAGGGCCACCACTGGTCTGTTGCTGTATGCAATAAAACAGCAGGGGGCGCAGTATCACGCGTTGCACGTCAATTCGCGTTCGTTCGCATATTGACAAGACTTTGGTTTTTTTATAGGAGACAATGACCTCGGGAGGGAAAAAGCCTCCATATATTGTGGAAACCCTTTTCATATTTAAAGGGTGTTATGGCAGCGCTTGCATTCATGCGGTTTTTATTGATAAGGTGGCGTTTTTGTCTAAAACCTGGGCCGGGCTAAATGCCAGCCTCGACCAATCAGACAGCAGTAAAGCAAGCAGCAGTGCGTGGTGAAGGTGCACGATTGAGTGTAATTGGTACAATGTTGGTGTTGCACGAGTTTTGGTGCTAGGTGGTGTGTGTCGTGTTTCGTCGTGTTGCTCACGATGTTATTTGCAAGGTGGTGTTGTACAATTTTATGTGCAAGGTGTGTGGTGTTTGTGTAATGGTATTCATGGGACTGCATAATTACTATCTGGTACATTAATATTAATAGTAAGTAGTCGGAACAGTCCCATCATAGTAGTGCCCCTTTTACAGTAATATTAACCAGGTAACCAGGCTATACCCTTGCTTCCATTCATACTATTATTATATCAAAATTTTGCTGTTCGGGCGTCTCAATACATGGGATAGTGGCGTGAGTCTCGTCATCATGACCACCTACTGGCTGAGAAACCTCGCTCAACTGCTTTTAGATCCAAAATTATTACGGGGGACGTAGATAGTTAATAGGACCAAATATTATCAGTAAAAATAGGAAAAATGTATGGGTTTTTGTCTGCATGTAGGTCCTATTAACTTTTTGGTATAGTACGATTTCGTCGGAACTACGTGCTAAAATAAGAATGGATCACATACAATACATCGCATTCTTCTCGATCGCGCGTTCTTGAGAGGGCCACCATCAACGATCCTATTGCAGCATATACTGCTGTGTCTGCAGATTATGTGTGTGTGTTCTTCACATCAAACCGTTCTCCTACCCGTCGACATCCAGCAAGCCCAGTGTCCGTGCTGATTCTTCACCCTAGAAAGATACGAGCTCTGTGGTCACAGACTACGACACATAGATAACACACCGTAATTAATGCATTAATAGCCTATACGCAATACCATACCTTCTCACTAGGTGCGGCCGACACAACATACATACATACGCCAGCAACCAGAATACACCGTGAAGACAGAGAAAAAGCAACGAACAAACCAAACCGAAAAAGACAAGGAGAAGAATCCTAAATAAATAAATAAAATGGGCAGCCAAAGCTCAGACACATAATAATAATACTTACCCCGAGCATGATCCAAAATGGACGTGCAACGGCGAAGAAACGGGAAGGAAAAAGGAAAAAGTACGCTCTCGCTCGTATATTTATATACAGATATATATACGCTGGTATATATTCAATCATCAGTATTACTTTCCAACCTATTATAACTCACTCGTAGGTTTGAGGTTTTATCCCTTCCTTCTGGGCGATCTTCTGGACAAAAGCCGTGGACACAGGTACATAGAGTAGGTAGGTGTCGTCCCTTATATTTCTCCCCCTCGGTACGTGCCTTTAGTTTTTGTCGCGCATATAGGGTTTATTTCTCCCCCTCGGTATACGTGCCTTTATTTTTTGTCGCGCATATATATAGGGTTCTTCAGCATTCCCGCTGCTCGTCGATTTTTTCATCTAATGTTGCTGACTCATCATCATGCTCTCGCGCTTTCCGCTCATCATCTTTTCTTTTTTTTTGCAAGAAAAAGTCCCCACGTACGTACGAGAGGATGGCATATCTACGAGTGAGTATATATTATGTATGTATGTGCACTCGGTGAGACTCGAACCTACGAAATTGATCTGGGTTGGCACGCGGACCACCCACCAAGCCACCGGGAACGCCGTATATATATACATGAGTAGATAGATAGATTAAGGTACAAAGTATAATAATATATGTACCACTCACTCCAATATATACCTACCTGCCCTTGACCTATACTCAGTACTGCCAGGTATTATTGTAATCGCTTCATCGCCCTGTGGTGTTTTTTTTTTTTTTTTGCTCCATCACTTTTACTTTCCAGCCTAACTCACTCGTAGGAGGTTTTACCCTCGACGATCTTCTGGACAAGCCGTGGTCACAGGTGTCGTCCCTTCTCCCCCCCGGTACGTGCCTTTATTTTTTGTCGCGCATAGGGTTCATCAGCATTCCCACTGCTCGTCGATTTTCATCGAATGTAGCCAACTCACGCTTTCGCGCTTTTTTTTTCCCCTTATCAATTTTTTATGCAAGAAAAAGTCCCTATGAGCATGCACTCGGTCAGACTTGAACCCACGAAATTGATCTTGACAGGCACGCGGACCACCTACCAAGCCACCGGGGACGCCGGTGTGTGTGTGGGGTCGACCTCACGATAGATATTATTATTATTATTATTATTATGCTTGCCTTCCGACAACATATCATCATTCATTGAATAACGGCGTTTCGTGGGTTCGAGTGTTCGAATCTCACCGAGTGCAAACAAATTCGTTCGTATAGTACGAAGGAACTTATTATTATGCTGCTTCTTCTGTGTCTCGCATAAAAATCGACTGCCGAAAAGAGCGAGAGCGTGATACTCGAGTTAGCGACATACTTCATGAAGAAAATCGACGGGCAGTGGGAATGCTGAATCCTAGGAGTATGCGCGATAAAAAATAAGGCGCGTACCTGTCGGGGGTAAGAAGTGGGAACGACACCTATGACGGGGGACCATACATACATAGTAAATAGGATCAAATATTGTCAGTAAAAATAGGTAAATATATAGGTTTTTGTGTGTACCGTATGTCCTATTAACTATAGCCCTTCGTAATACCTGTGACCACGGCTTGTTATTTGTCCAGAAGATCGCCGAGGGAAAAAACTTCCTACCAGCAGTACGAGCTAAAGGTTGGAAAGTAAAAAAGTGACTATACAAGGATGTATCAGAAAAAAAAATGGAGGATGTATGTATGTATGTATGTATGTGATGGTATTTTACCATGTATCAGTATGTATGTATTTGCATTGTACTACCCCTACTGGTACGTAGACTCTTCCCGTGAAGAAGGCTGCCTTCTGTTTTATTGCTCCTCTGAAATGTTGTGTGACGTTGTGTGTTGGTGTTGGTGTATCTACAACCCACAAAGAAAGGTGTCACGTGACATCCAAAACTGAAAAACTTCCTCGAAACTCGTATTTTCTGCGCTGCGTGCCGTGACCATCAATAGTACGCGCGAAGTCACGTACGTACGCACCAAAGTGGGTACGAAAACATTCACACACCCCTTTTGGCATGGCACGCCCGGAGGGGTTATTGTTATACACAGCGACAGAAATAATTTTATATCAATCAGTCTCTGGCGTTACCAACCGTCTATCGATAGGAGCACAGCGTGAACATCATGCAACAGGACGAGCAGGACAATAAAATCGCACCCTTACCGTTCGATTACTTTCAGCTATTGCAACTCGGACACCAGTATAATAAGCAGTATTACGGGGGGACCATACATAGTAAAAAGGACCGAATATTGTTGGTAAAATTACGTGACTATGTAGGTTTTTTTGTGTGTACCGTAGGTCTTATTTTTACCATGGCCCCCCGAAATGGTATAAATGGTGCCTCTGGTAGTCTGTATCATTCCCCAACCACGCAGTAGCCGTTTGCGTCCCGACCTTGATCCTAACACGTTGCTGAAATCATCACCAACTACTATTCTCTTCGTATATGTTATATATATATACGTCAATTTTTCCTTCGACGTCTCGAGATGGTTATTCGATCGCTCTGTCTGGTCTGCTCCACTTCGAGGTAACAAAGGCAGCAGGAAAAGTAGTCGTAGTAGCTGCAGTAGCGGTACTTCGTATAGCAGCAGTAGTGGTGGTAATAGTAGTAGTAGTAGTAGTAGTAGTAGTAGTAGTAGTAGTAGTAGTAGTAGTAGTAGTAGTAGTAGTAGTAGTAGTAGTAGTAGTAGTAGTAGTAGTAGTAGTAGTAGTAGTAGTAGTAGTAGTAGTAGTAGTAGTAGTAGTAGTAGCAGTAGTAGTAGGAGTAGTAATAGTAGGAGTAGGAGTAATAATAGTAGTAGTAGGAGTAGGAGTAGCAGTAGTAGTATTAGTAGTAGGAGTAGTAGTAGTAGTAGTAGTAGTAGTAGTAGTAGTAGTAGTAGTAGTAGTAGTAGTAGTAGTAGTAGTAGTAGTAGTAGTAGTAGTAGTAGCAGTAGTAGTAGCAGTAGTAGTAGTAGTAGTAGCAGTAGTAGTAGCAGTAGTAGTAGCAGTAGTAGTAGCAGTAGTAGTAGCAGTAGTAGTAGCAGTAGTAGGAGTAACAGTAGTATACCTGGCATAGAGCTGTAGTACAACACCATTGGCCCTCCCGTGAAAACAAGCTGAAAGAATAAGATGTTAGGCTAACATCCTTTTACCCTTTTTCTGCCGGAGGGAGCGAGAAGGGGGTACTCGTAGCAGTTTGAAAAAAAAGTACAGACGGCGAGCGCCTAGGCTCCACATCTATACATTTTTTTCAAATAAAAAAAAGCTGTGACGGGGGACCATACTAAATAGGACCTACGGTACACACAAAGCCTATATATTTCATTGATGATTTACCTATTTTTACGAACAAAATTGGTCCTGTTTACTATTTTTTCTTCATCACTTTTACTTTCCAGCCCACTCGTAGGAGGTTTCACCCACGACAATCTTCTGGACAAGCCGTGGTCACAGGTGTCGTCCCTTCTCCCCCCCGGCACGTGCCTTTATTTTTTGTCGCGCATAGGGTTCAGCATTTCCACTGCTCGTCGATTTTCATTGACAGTAGCTAACTCACGCTCTCGCGTTTTCCGCTTATCATTTTTTTATGCAAGAAAAAGTCCCCACGAGCATGCACTCGGTGAGATTTGAACCCACGAAATTGATCTTGATAGGCACGCGGACCACCTACCAAGCCATCGGGGACGCCATGGTCCCCCGTATAGGTATGGCGAGCTTGGATTTCTCGAAATCTCTGTTTTCTTACCAGAATAACTTCCATCGACCAGCAGCAGCTGTTGTGTGTGTCTACGAGGATCGCGGGTGAAAGAGGTGAAGCTTCCGTCATCATTGCGCCCCCCCCCCCCCCCCCCCCGCCTCGAAAGGGATGCGTGGTCAATGGTCAAACGACTAAGGCAAGCAACAAATGAGTACGCGGCCCCCCCCTCCCCCCCCCCCCCCCCCCCCCCCCCCCCCCCCGGGCTGGTTGTCGAGTGAGATCATTTGTGCGAAGTAAAGAACCTTTACTCTGCACAAGGGAATTGATCGTATCACGTAGTGTTCAAGGTAAGGCACCCAAGAGGCAGTTACATAGTACTCCCATTGCTGTCTCTGGAAGTGGCCACACCGGAAATTAAACAAACTCATTGAAGCTGTCATCCATATGCAAGAAAGTCCGCCTCACAAGCGGTTCTTAGTGGGATGCAGCTCACCCTTCATGCGACTCGCCGGACACCTCACGGCGCTTCGCGCTTGGTGCAAGCAATGTCTGCCTGGTCGGTGAAAACCCGACATGCTCCGTCCCGGCATTGTAGGGATGCGAGGGTCTATGGTCATACGACTACGGCCATGCATGAAATCGAGTACATCTCTCTTATCGAGTACACACCCCCCCCCCCCGATGCAGCTCAACGTTCATGAGACTCGCCCAGCACCTCACGTTTCGCTTCGCGCTTGGTCCAAGCAATGTCTGCCCGATCGGTGAAGATTCGACGTGTTCCGTCCCGGCATTGTAGGGATGCGATGATCTTTCATCATAAGGTCGTACGACTACGGCCATGAATGATAATGAGTACCCCCCTCCCTCCCTTCTCCCTCTCCAACGAAAAAAAAAAAAAAAGCATGCCATTCCTCCAAGCTAGTACCGGTATCCCCCTCTCCAAAGATATCGTACACCGTTATTAATACTATATAAGAATACCCCCTCCTCCGCCCGTCTCGAGAGGGATGTTTGCGATGTCAATGCTCAAAAGACTAAGGCAAGTAGCGAATAATCTACAGGCGGCCAAACAGAAAGGGGATAAGATCAGCTTTTTTTTTCTGCGCAATAATCGTGTATGGATCAACGTAATGAGCGCCCAATTGTTGGAGGTGTCTCTATTAGGAGTAGGAACGGTTCTCCGCCTCGAAAGGGATGCGTGGTCAATGGTCAAACGACTACATAAACTGGCTTTCTTACGGTGTCCGCCATCTGCCATGGATGGTGGAGGGGTTCGATATTTACGGGGGACCACAGTAAATAGGACCAAATACTATTCGAAAAATAGGCAAATAATAGGTTTTTGTTTGTACCGTAGGTCCTATTTACTATGCCCCCCCCGTAATAGTAAAACTGGCTGTCGTTGATCGTTGATGATAGGCACTTTGCTGCTGCAGCAGTAACCAGGGGTTGCTGATCAGCAACTCGGCATATGCTACTCGTTACCGTTCCTGCTGCTTCTTTTCAAACATGTCAGAACGCATGTCAAGGAAGGCAAAACGTGCGCCGTCAAGGGTCTAGGCCGGTTATTGCACACTAAAAACTAGTAATTTGGTATCAGTCAAGGTTTGTCAAGGCAAAGTTATTGTCTGTCAAGGGGTGAAAGTGCTGTCTCTTTACATCTCTGCTGCTGCTGCTGCTGCTGCTGCTGCTGCTGTAGCAAAGTGCGTACGTCAACACTAACGATCACGCCTACCGGCGGCTCACGCCAAGCCCTTGGACTTTATAGGACGCCCACCGTACTGCCACAAGCGGACAAACACACACCGTTCGTCAACAGCTGCCTTGTGTGGTGGAGCCGGGGGGCGGGGGACCTGCTGACACGCGCTACGATACAGGTATAGCAGCGAGGTAGGTAGAACAACAGTAGCATGTTTTTCTGGTAAAAAAAAAAAAAAAAAATAGAAAAATAAAAACTAGCTTACCTACGTACGGAGTTCTTCGACTATTTTTTTTTTTTTTTTTTTTTTTTTTTTTTTTTTTCAATCATCACTTTTACTTTCCAGCCAACTCGTAGGAGGTTTTACCCTCGACGATCTTCTGGACAAGCCGTGGTCACAGGTGTCGTCCCTTCTCCCCCCCGGTGCGTGCCTTTAGTTTTTATCGCGCATAGGGTTCAGCGACTATGCAACTTATCTTGACGGGGGACCGTGCATAGTGATCAGGCCATCAGGACCCATCATACACACAGAAACCTACCGGTATAAACACTCTGTTACGGGGGTCCATAGTTAACAGGACCTATGGTATACATCAAAAACTATGTATTTACCTATTGTTACTACCAAAATTTGGTCCCATTATCTATAGCCCCCCGTAATAGTATTTTTTACGTAGACTATATATATACAGTCTTGACAACCATGTTCCCCCTTGTACTTTTTTTTTTATATATACTCGAAATCGTCACGTGATCTCTTTTTCGTTGACAGTAGTCGTACATGATCTCTAGAAGATGTTAAGGTCTTAGTCCGTTGGGCTAAAGGTAAAAGGTTAACCAATCGCCTACCCAATCTAAGCCTCGTGACACTCTCCCCTCCTGGAACGGACCGGATAAACGGGTCGACGCGTGACACCAACACGCGGTTCCAATTTCTGGGGATCCAGAAGTATTTTTTCAGATTCTTGACATGAGGAAATTCACTTAAAATTCATGGTGGACGTGAGATTCGAACTCACGACCAACTACCCATGTTCTGCCGTCGTCGCCATTTGTTAGGGTTTTACTCCGTTGGGCTAAGGGTAAAAGGTTAACCAATGGCCTACCCTATCTAAGCCTCATAACAAAGAACACCTGGAGCAGTGTTGATAGGCTGAGGGTTACACGCGTCTGTTTTTTTTTTTTTCTCTTTCTCAACGACACTTATTGTGGAGACGAGCAGCACGTATGTACGTACATATCACACCGTCCCTCAAGAAAAAGGAGCCCCAGGTGAAACCTGGGCGCTGCTACGACCCCTATTTTGCCGTTGCGCACGGCGGTAGCTAGCTACACCTGTTGTTGTTCTATTACGGGGGACCATAGTAAATAGGACCTACGGTACACACAAAAACCCATGTATTTCCCTATTTTTACTCACAATATTTGGTCCTATTTACTATGGCCCCCCGAAATAGAAGGACCATCAGCTCCTTTAGGGGTGGCGGCTTTTAATTTATGGGCTCAATCACTGAGAAGCCCAACATCTTACAAAACCCGGCCAATATTTCTTTGCGCTATTACGGGGGACCATAGTAAATAGGACCAAAAATTGTTAGTAAAACTAGGTAAATATATAGGTTTTTATGTATACCATAGGTCCTATTAACTATGGATATACTATTGAAAGCCCCGCTATACCAACCGGCAGTAGCTGCTCACCTGAGGAGCTCAACCTGTCGCCAAGTATTGCCTCACAGAAGGCAAAATAAATAAAGTGATACCCCTACAGATACCGTGGGATGAGTCACAAGGTGGGAAAAGAAGTACCTGGTGGTGGTGCTCGATGTGGAATTTGTAAAAGATGTAGGCGGGGGGGGGGGCAGGGGGTCTTTGAGGAGAAGGAAAGGACAAAAACAAAACATGCAATGAAGGAATACCACCCCCGCGCTCGATGCCTGGCGGCACGCAGCAGCTCAAATTTCTTAAAAAAAAAACAAGCAAACGTGCCGGTTTAGCCTTCTTGTTCATACCCCACCCACGAGGCCGTTACATGGTAAAAGCCCATTGCTGTCTCTGGAAGTGGCCACACCAGAAATTAAGTCAATTCATTGAAGCTGTCATCCATACGCAAGAAAATCCGCCTCAAGAGCGGTTCTTAGTAGGATGCAGCTCACCCTTCATGCGACTCGCCGCGCTTGGTGCAAGCAATGTCTGCCTGCCTGGTCGGCGAAAACCCGACGTGCCCCGTCCCGGCATTGTAGGGATGCGAGGTTCTATGGTCATACGACTACGGCCATGCATGATCATGAGTACCCCCCCCCCCCCCCCGTGGGGTGATTTAGTACCTACGCCCTGCCTGGTATAGCATGTATGTGTGTTCGTTGTCCTTCACTCAAGCCTTCTACAGTTAGACTGGAGTCCGTTTTTGGGGACAAAATGTGTATAATTTCCCCAAAACGGGAGTGCAGCTCTAAGCGCGCGTCTGCGGGAGGGTAGTGGGGGGCGGGACTCATTTGTTGCTTGCCTTAGTCATGCATTCGACCATTGACCACGCATTCCTTTCGAGACGGAGCACCGTTTCCTACTCCTATTTGGAGACACCTGCAACAGTCGGCGCTCATTGCGTTGTTTCCATGTATGACATAGAATCGTTTCGCTCATCTTATGCCCTCCCTGTTTCGCTGCCTATCGCCACCTTCTATCTCCTAGGATAGCGATCGATCGTTTTCCTCGCTGCTACCTGGTTCGCCAGACTCCTCCATGTCACACTCGTCTATTTCCACCCATCTCTTCTATCACATCCCGTTCCTCCTTGCACATTTCACATTCTCCTACTATTTGAGTTCTGCTCTCTATCGCTTTGCCACACGGGCACATCTGTGCATCTGCTTCCTCCTCCTCCTCCCGGCTATTGGTGTACGAGCGCCTCTTTCTTCTCTCTGGCAGGTCTATTAATAGGTCCCCTACACGAAATCGCAGTTTCAACTTTTTCGGGGCGTCCATTGGGCCGTCCGTGCAAATACGGTTTCATTCCTATTTCTTCGCTTAGCCCCCCGTATATCTCTACATGTTTCTCCGATTGCACCTTGTTTCTTAGCGCTAGCCTTTTCCCTTCTTTCTATCCTGTCTTCTACTTCTGCCTTGTACCTTCCAAACGTCTCTGCGGACATCATCTCTTCTTGGTTTCCCCCTATATCCTTCCATACTTTCTTTACTACGACATCCCACCATATTCCAGCTCGCCCTTTTGTTACTTTCTCCCATACAGCTCTATCAACTGCGACCGGCAACCTCTTCGTTAGGCATGTATCTTACTTTCTATCGCCTTATCAACCTTCTCGTGCCTCTATTTAATTTCAGTGGGTACATTTCCGGTGCTGCTCTTATTTGCTGTGTTACTAGTCTTACCTTGAGCATCTCGTAGTTTTTTAGCTGCTGCGATCTGTACTGTTTGCAACTTTTTTTTACGTACTTCCCGTGCCCTTCCCATACTTCTCCTGCGTATTCTAGCTTTGGTACTATCACATTCATCAGCATCCATCTCTTGGTCCTAGTGTCACAGGGCGAGTCTGTTAGGACCGTATCCATCTTGCCTATACCTGTGCTTTGCCCTTCTTTCCTATTATTTTTGCTATATGTGTATCCCAAAAACACTATTTTGATATCTCTATGCCAAGGTATGTATACTGGTCTACGATCGGCAACTCAACTTCTCCCCACTTCCAACTGAAATTTACCGGGCCCACTTTATCTTCGCTACATACAACCTAGTTCTACTGTGCATTTCTTTGCGTTCGCCGTCCCCGTCCATTTCCTCGTGTATTCTAGCACCTTCTCTATTTGTTTCTACTATCCTTTCGGATGGTTCTGATATCCCCACGAGGTCATCCGTAAACATCAATCCCGACACCATGCGCGCGGGGGGGTACTCAATAGCATGCATGGCCGTAGTGACCCTCGCATCCCTAAAATGCCGGGACGGAGCACGTCGGGTTTTCACCGACCGGGCAGACGTTGCTTGCACCAAGCGCGAAGCGCCGTGAGGTGTTCGGCGAGTCGCATGAAGGGTGAACTGCATCCTACTACCAACCGCTTCAGAGGCGGACTTTCTTGCATATGGATGACAGCATCAATGAATTGATCTAATTTCTGGTGTGCCCACTTTCCGCGCGGGGGGGGGGGGGGGGTTGATAGACCTGCACACTCATGGCGTCGGGAGGGGGGGCAGGATGGGGGGGGGGGGGGGGGGGGGGGGGGGGGGGGGGGGGGCGGGGGGTGTACTATTTTTTCATGCATCGCCGTAATCGTATGACCATAGACCCTCGCATCTCTACAATGCCGCGACGGAGCACGTCGGGTTTTCACCGACCGGGCAGATATTGCTTGGCAGGAGGGGTACGAACGTCATGCATGGCCATGGTCGAAAATATATGACCGTAGACTCTTCCCTTCCTGGAACGCCTGGGCGGAGCACGTCGGGTTTTGATCGACGCCACGCAGAAATTGTTGCTTGCACCAAGCGCGAAGCGCCGCGAGGTGTTCGGCGAGTCGCATGAACGGTGAGCTACATCCTACTAAGAACCGCCGCTTGTGAGGCGGACTTTCACATGGATGACAACTTCAACGGGTTAATCTATGTTCCGGTGTGGCCATTCCCAGAGACAGCAATGGGGGGGGGGTACTATGTGAATGCCTCGTGGGCGCCTCGCCATATACACACTAAGCGATACGGCCATCCTCCTTGTGCGGAGTTAAGGTTCTCCAACCCGCACAACTGATCTGTAACTCGTTCGCCAGCTGTGACCGACCGCTAAAAAAAAAAAAAAAAAAAAACGGTACCTTTGTCTAGCTCAGGTAGTGAGCGGCGTGTTTTACAGGGGGGGCGGGGGGATGATGGTGGACCTTCCCCCCTCCTTCCTTCCCCCGCTCATCCACGATGCTCGCTGACGAACATACGCAGCAGCTGGTCGATAGAAAGTATACTTTATTGTTCTGATAAAATTCGGCCTGCCACAATGAATCTCTCGTGCATGTTCCATTTCGACTTGAATCGAACGTGCATCTAGATAGATAGGCGGGAAAGTTTGGACTGGGCGCCAAAAAACGTTTGAGGCATCTCTAATCTGGAAGGGGCGCGTGGCCAATCAATGATAAAACGACGAAGGCGAGCAACACACGAGTACACTCCCCTGTGAAAACCACACCTCCCTCGTTCCCCAGACAATGAAACGAAGCGGGTAGGTAGGTCAGCGTACAGACGTATACGGTTCTGACGCCCCAAAGATCCCGCCGTTCGTATACAGAGGGGAGGAGAGTGCTAAAAGGACTACCCTGGGCTGGGTAATAGATCGATATTTTACCCCTATATATAGGTCAGTAGGTAACACCTTCACACACCCTCTCTCTACTCCACCCCGTGTGAGCGGTGAGTCAACGCAGCGGTGAGCGTTGGCCGTTTAGAATCACCGACACCTCCGGAAGATAGCTGTAGCGACACCTTTAAAAAAAAATAACAACAATCATGGGACATCGTACAAAAGATTTACAGGTGCCGCAGTTTTCCCTGGTGGATGGTGGGTGGATGGTGGATCGGGAGGGGGGGGGGGGTGTACTCGATAGGAGAGATGTACTCGATCTCATGCATGGCCGTAGTCGTATGACCATAGACCCTCGCATCCCTACAATGCCGGGACGGAGCATGGATCGGGAGGGGGGGGAGAGAGAGCGTTTTTGTAGCACACAAGATTATTTCTGTTGGCAACAGTCGGGAACGGGTATCTTGTTGGGAAGAAAGGGGCAAGCTGACGGGCAAACTTGCAACCCTTCCGCCCCCCGCCCCGCCCCCCACCAAGCGGTACTTCAACGTAAAAAACGACCATCCTACCAGTAGTGCATATATATCACCAGGTTATCAATGTATCCTGGAATACAATACAAGGTACTATTACGGGGGGCTACTAGAGTAAAAAGGACCCTATATTCTTGGGGAAAAAAAAAAAAGGTAAATGTATAGGTTTTTGTGTGCACCGTAGGTCCTATTAAACTATGGTCCCCCCGTGATATTAATACTACGAGTATGTACGACCTAAAAAATTAACCGTTCTTGTTGATAATTGAAAAACAGTGGAATTCCAGTGACGAAAGCAATATACTGAGATCCCCCCGCCTCCGACATTGTATACAGGGATGCGAGGGTTTATGACCTTCTGACTACGGCCATGCATCTTATACATGCGTAGCCCCCCCCCCCCCCCCCCCCCCCCCCCCCCCCCCCCCCCCCCCCCCCCCCCCCCCTTCAGGGCAGTCAAGAAACACAACTATTCTGATGAAACGGAAACTGGCTTTCTTGCGGTGTCTCGTCTCATGGGTGATGGGGGGGGTGTGATAACTTGGTTGGGAGGGTGTGATAACTTGATGGGAGGGTGTGATAACCTAACTAACTGACTGGCTTCCTTGTGGTGGGGGGAGCGGGGGCGGGGGGGGGGGGGGGGGGGGGGGGGGGGGGGGGGGGGGGGCAAGGGGGGCGGTGTACTCATCAAGTCGTGCGTGGCCGTAGTCCGATGACCATAGGCCCTGCTCGCATCCCTACAATGCCGGGGACGGGGCACGTCGTGGGGGCGCGGGGGGGGGGGGGGGGGGGGGGGGGGGAGGGGGGGGGGGGGAGGGGGGGGGGGGAAGGAGACCTAACACCTGTTCTAATGAAGGTGGAAAAACTAGTGGTTGTATGCAGGTAGAGTAGGGGGGGTGCCTTGGCGAGGATAGAGGGCCAAACGTTCGCGACCGACGCCCCCCCTCCCCCCCCAGGCGCTGTCGGGCGATGGCACATAGCTCATCAACCAGCCAAGCATACCAACAATGTGCCGAATTGGACTCTCATGTTATCTATGTCGGGTATGCACCACGTGGTACCAAGTCACTTTTTTTACGCTTTTCGCGGAAAAAGTAATGCACATCAATTAAAATCGCGAACAATAACTCAGTAAATAGTAATAACGACATGTCTCCACCCTGTCTCATGGTCAGTGAAATTTGGTCCACGCACGCCCCAGGCTTTTTTTTGCTTCTCTCGAAAACATACCAGGTACAGCGGTGCCTGGTATAATAAACACATATCCTTATTTTATAAAGCTGCTCGGTAGTAGCAGTGATGATAATGGCCTCCAAACAGATTTTATATATATATATATCTGAACAAGAAAGCAGTAATGCCAGGTATGAAATAAGCACCGGAAAAGTGCCCATTCATGATGACAAGCTATTACCGGGGACCATAGTAGGGGGGACCATAGTAAATAGGACCCAATATTGTCAGTAAAATTAGGGAAATATGTAGGTTTTTGTGTACATCGTAGGTCCTATTTTATTTACTGTGGTCCCCCGCATTAGTAAATAGGACCCAATGTTGTGTTATCAATAGTAAAAATAGAGAAATACATAGGTTTTTTGTGTGTACCGTAGGTCAAATTTACCAGGGCTTTTCGCGGGTCACGGGGTGTTCAAAATGTCACGGGTCGGGTCGGGTCGGGTCAAGAGGTGATGAAAATCTCACGGGTCGGGTCAGGTCATGACCCGCGAGAAACGGGTCACTCGCGGGTCGGGCTAGCGTGACCCGCGATTTTTTTTCTGCTGACCCGCGGGTCGGACCCCCGCATCCGGCCCGCGGATCTGACACTCAAAGTACTTCCTGCTCTTTTACCCAAAGGCTTTTCTCGCACAAATACCCAACAGTGCTCCTTTGGTATCTTGTTCAAACATTAAAACACTGCCAAATCCATGTACGCATGCCCGCATCCACTAATACCCACTACAGCCAGGCCACATATCGCTTGTGGGCACAAAAATGACTATTAGAACGATTTTGAAGTGTCGACTCACGGGCCGGATCCGCAGGTCGGACCTGCGGGTCAAGATAAATAGTCTCGCGGGTCAAAGCGACCTCACCCGCATGAAACCCGTGTCTCACGGGTCAATCCGAAGGTGGCGGGTCGGGTCGGGTCGGGTCAGGAGGTTTGGAAACCTCGCGGGTCGGGTCGGGTCGGGTCAGGATATTTTCAAATCTCACGGGTCGGGTCGGGTCGGGTCAACGACTTTTTTAATCTCGCGGGTCGGGTCGGGTCCGGTCGGGTCAAGAGGCTTTAAAAATCTCGCGGGTCGGGTCGGGTCAGCTGACCCGACCCGACCCGACCCGTGAGATTTGACCTGACCCGCGAAAAAAGCCCTGAAATTTACCATTAATATGGTCCATCGTAATACGTGCAACCTCGAATTTTATTTTTTTTCCCCAAATACGTACTCACCAACTCCTTGAATTCTGCCGCCTTACAACAGCAGTTAGTAGAGTTGTCTTCCTCGTATATCGTATATGTACACGGACTGCAGTGCGTCCCGGCTGAGGCCGTGTAAAACCCGTAGTACCACGCGCAATCGAAGTATCACGCACAGCTTGCGGAGATGAGATTCGACCAAACAACCCTCGATCTCACAGCTAGCTGCTGCTGCTGCTGCTGCTGCTGCTGCTGCTGCTGCTGCTGCTGCTGCTGTTGTTGTTTTTTTTTATTTCGTAATGTACCAGGTACGTAATGTATACCTGGTATATACTTATATATACGGCCTGGTAGCAAGTACCACAGGTAGGTAGGTACACGTATCGTTTGGTGCCCCCTCTGGCATGAGCAACTAATAAATATACCAGGTAGGTGTCGTTTATTTATGCCTCTCGACACACATCGTAACGGACGGTACCACACTAACTACTACGAACTAAGTTAATATCACACGTGTGATAGTATAACACACCCCCTTTTCAAATGTTTTCCCTCTTTTTTTCCTCTCCACAACGAGGAGGGGGGTGCAAGCGCCTGCATGTATACACATACATAAACGCCTGTGTGGAAATATCTCGTCGGGACCTACTCCAGAATAAGCCGCCTTTTTCGTCGTGTTTTGTTGTGCCCTATCCTGTGACCACGGCTTGTCCAGAAGATCGTCGAGGGTAAAAACCTCCTACGAGTGGGGTGGAAAGTAAAAGTGATGATGAAAAAAAAAATATATATATATATATATCAAGATATATAGACTCTTTAAAAAAAGCAGTCCCGTTTCGGGGGGAACAAACCGCTCAAATTGCAAACAAAGTGTCTCGGGGGGACCATAGTTAATGGGACCAAATATTGTTAGTAAAAAAAAGGAAATATATAGGTTTTTTGTGTGTGTATGTGTGTGTATGTTCTTCACATTAAACCGTTCTTCTACTCGTCGACATCCAGCAAGCCCAGTGTCCGTGCTGATTCTTCACCCTAGAAAGATACGAGCTCTGTAGGTCCTATTTGCTATGATCCCCCGTAATAGTTTGTCCCGAAAACGGGACTTCCGTCCTTAAAAGATCGTGTTTTCGGCTCTGAATTTTTGCCCCAGATGGTTGTGTTTTCTTGCGTGGTTATATATATGCGTATACAACATACACGGCGGTCAATGGCATGCAAAACCTTTTTTTTACTGCTCTAGGTGTGCGCAATGTAACACGTTCTTATTTCTTTCTATACCCCCCAACCCGTGAACTAAGCACGATTCAAGTGAGCACGACAGAACACCACCTGGGGCAAGCACTTGCTGTCCTACAGCATCGACACCCTGCAGCAGGCAGTGAAAGCTATATTCGCGGATGTATGATCTGAACATGCCACGGAGCGTCCACACCTGTACATATATCTATATATATAGTTGGCTGACCTCGCACTGCGAACGGTAAATTAACGCATCTAATAACAATATACTTGGTGTGTGTATATGTCACACTGCTGTTGAATACTACCTGGTGACATACTGGCAGCCTGGACCTGTGTGGTACTATACTGCTCAGAAGTACCGTACGAACCAACGGCATTCCGCGAAATTTCGATGTTTTGTCTGGCGGACTAACCGCGGTGCACCTATACAGCAGACAGCAGCAGCAGCACGGTCGATCGCAATGAGGTCGGTGCGTGACGCAAAAGAGAACCCCAATCCTGTGACCGTGTCCCCAAGCGTATAAACATACCAGCGGGCACCTAACAATACTAACACCAAATGTTACAAGGTACTTAGTACCAGGTATTTACTACTGTAGTAATACCTGGTACTAAATTCCCGGTATTTATTGTTAATAGTCACCTGGTATCATTTATAGTTGTTCCCGCTACCACATAGGGCCAGTAGTATCGGCTGCAGCAAAATGCTGCTGCTGTATACCTGGTATACCACTCTGGCCTGAAATATAGGGACCGTTAGAATATAATTATTCAATCAAAATGATTCTTATATTTTGGGTCAGATTGGTAACTATTTCCCCCCTCTCTCCCGTTTTTTTTTTCCCCCATTCCATTTATCATTGTTATCATTATTAATATTATTATTATTATTGTTATTATTATTATTATTATTCATCATCATCATCATCATCATCATCATCATCATCATCATCATCATCATCATCATCATCATCATCATCATTATTATTATTATTATTATTATTATTATTATTGTTATTATTATGCTTGCCATCCGACGATGTGTAGTGTTCTACTTCACAAGCTGTTTTTGTTTTTCTTCCGCGCTTCCTTTCTCTCTTCCACCCTGTAATCAAGCTTATTAATCAATCAATCAATCAATCAATCAATCAATCAATCCACGCCATTTAATTGAAAGCTCAAAGCTCAATCGATTAACTTGCTGTTGTTGCCAGGTTCGAGTAAGTATTGATTGTTGTGACTCAGATCCGGGTCACCCGACATCGTAGCAGGCTCTCTCTTCTTTCTTCCTACCCCACACTACGTACGCTTCGTGCCTTCTTGGCATTTTTTTTTCATCGCGAGAAGACGTCGGGGGCCCTTTCTTCCCTCGATGACTCGCGCGTCGACCTGCGCACTCTGCGGCAAGGTGTATCGAACACGGTCGGTAGGTATGGCATGGCACGCCACGTAAGTAGGACGGTATCAAAGTAGGAGGCACTACTACAACAGCAGTTTCATGTTGAAAAGACTACAACAGCAGCATCGTATCATGTTGCAAAAAGGACTTTATCCTGGGGCGGGGAAATCGATCGATCTTTTATCCAGGTCCAATCACAATCTGTGAGCTCGGATCTTCAGGGTAGTGTAGGCTTTTCAGGTACTTCGGTTCCTGTTGGGATCACAGGTACGAGCGAAGACCCAACCTAACCCCTGACTCTAACCCTATCCCTAAGCCTAATCCTGACCCAGACCTCAAACCGCAGCCAAAACGGGCCAAAACTGGCCATAAACGCGGCTGATCGCTAACCACGAAATTTCTCGATTACGGACGACGATTCCGAAGTAAGTGCAGACCGCGCTACGCAATTTTCAAGTATAAAACACCCCTAAAAAGATCCTCTAGCTCACAGATTGCAAAACTTCCTCCATTTATCCCTACGCGTAGCTCAGCAGGTGTAATAAGTACCTTCACATTTGGCGTCGTCAAGGACACACACGGGTTCAAAATCTCATTTCCAAAGTTTCTTTCAAAGAAGAAGAAGCGTTTGCGCGTGCTTCCCTGAACAAACACGTACGTACCATCTCCCTTGTTTTCCCCAGCAGGTGTTGAAACGAAGCGGGCATAGGGTCAGCGTACGGCCGTTCGTTGCTGTTGTTGTTGTTGTTGTTGCTTTTGTTTTTATCACATTAACTTATCCCCACAATGCAATGCAGTCCGTGATCGCAGGACAGACCGTGTACCGTACCGACGCCCCAAAGATTCCGCCGTTCAGAGGGGAGGGGGACGGGGGGGGGGGGGTGTACTCGATAGGAGAGATGTACTCGATCTCATGCATGGCCGCAGTCGTATGACCATAGACCCTCGCATCCCTACAATGCCGGGACGGAGCATGTCGGGTTTTCACCGACCAGACAGACATTGCTTGCACCAAGCGCGAAGCGAAACGTGAGGTGTCCGGCGAGTCGCGCATGAAGGGTGAGCTGCATCCCACTAAGAACCGCTTGTGAGGCGGACTTACTTGCATATGGATGACAGCTTCAATGAGTTAGTTTAATTTCCGGTGTAGCCACTTCCAGAGACAGCAAGGGGGGAGTACTACGTAGCTGCCTCTTGGGTGCCTTACCTTGAACACTACGTGATACGATCAACTCCCTTGCGCAGAGTAAAAGTTCTTTACCTCGCACGTATGATCTAACTCGACGACCAGCTGTGGGCGACCGCCAAAAAAAAAAAAAAAAAAAAACGGTACCCTGGATGTCTAGCTCACGTACGGAGCGGCATGTTTTACAGTGTCGTTGCCAACCGACGCCAACCCAACCCATATATGATATATAGTGGGGGGGGGGGGGGGGGGTACTCATTATCATGCATGGCCGTAGTCGTACGACCATAGACCCTCGCATCCCTACAATGCCGGGACGAAGCACGTCCGGTTTTCACCGACCAGGCAGGCATTGCTTTAGGAGGGAGGGAGGGAGAGTGTTGCAGATATTATCCTGAGCTGGGCTGGGTAAAATCGATCGAATATTTGAATATTTACTCCTGTAACTCAGTAGTAGGTGTATCACTATAGGCGGAAAAAATGTACCATTCTGGGCGTAAATGTAAGAACCGGTTGTTATGCGTATTGCTATGTAAACGATCCTTACATTTTAGTCCAAAATGGAGCCTGGTTGTTGTGGTGGTGGTGCCCGTCTGGTCGTACTTATAGAAGGTGTATCTTAAGGAGGTGCATTCAGACCGCACCTCGTATCGCACAGGGACAAAATACACCTTCTGTTGACGGCCCGAGTGGTTACGTAATACTATTGTTGCGGGGGGGGTCACAGTAAATAGGACCTACCGTACAGATAAAAACCCACATATTTCCCTATTTTTACTAGCAGTATTTGGTCCTATTTACTTTGGTCCCCCGTAATAGAAGGGAGAGAGCCACGCTTCGTCTCGTGACCCTTTTTTTTTTTTTTCAATCATCACTTTTACTTTCCAGCCCACACACTCGTAGGAGGTTTTACCCTCGACGATCTTCTGGACAAGCCGTGGTCACAGGTGTCGTCCCTTCTCCCCCCCGGTACGTGCCTTTATTTTTTGTCGCGCATGGGGTTCAGCATTCCCACTGCTCGTCGATTTTCATCGAATGTAGCCAACTCACGCTCTCGCGCTTTCCGCTTATCAATTTTTGATGTGGGTACTAGTGAGTGCAGTATTAATGATGGTATAATACCAGTCAGTATGAGAGGAGGAAGGGTAGATTAAAGTCCCAAAAAATATTATGTTAAGATCTTACTCCGTTGGGCTACTGGTAAAAGGTTAGCCGATCGCCTACCCAATCTAAGCCTTACAACACTCTCCCCCCCCCTGGAACGGACCGAATATACGGGTCCACGTGCCACCAAACACGCGGTTCCAGTTTTCGGGGATCCAGAAGTATTTTTTTTTCCGATTCTTGACGAGAGAGGAAATTCACTTCTCTTTAAAAAGCAATTTCATGGTGGACATGAGTTTCGAACTCACGATCAACGACCCATGTCCTGCCGACGACGCCATATGTTCAGGTCTTCGTCGGTTGGGCTACTGGTATAAAAAGTTGACCGATCACCTACCCAATCTAAGCCTTTTTTTACTAGAGATGTACATCAACTCATAATCACGTGTTGATCATGATTAATTTTTGGTGATTAATTTTAGTCACTGATGTGATTAAGTTTTGTTGATTAATGATCATTAATCAGCTATTTGTGGGGCGGAGCCCGGGCAGGTTCTCTCTTATGTGGTTGTGGTGTGGAGGACACACCGAGGCGGGTTGGTGTCTCGAGTCTAAACGGAACGGACTGAGTCACCTATGTTGACCTTGAACTTGTGTGTAATGAGGCGGTACAATCTAGTTGTGGGGAAAGGGGACCGAAGGGGGGGGGAAGGGGACCTGGTATCCACATCACCCCCCTCTTTTTTGAGACGTGTGCCACTGCGCGTCTTAAATAAAAAGGTGTCGACTTGGGGAAACAGGGCGACGAAAGAGGGTGTATACCTTCTGAGTCGAATCAGTGGGGTTCATCCTTGAATTCACCGCGGGTACGGATGGGGCTGCGGGCTTGAGCGACTGCGACACGTTTGGCGCAACAGGGGTACTTACAGGGGGGAACCAGCATGCAAGGCACTCACAGCAGTCAATAACGAGTTAACCCCTTCAAACTTGCCCTTGGCGAGATGCTCGGGCATCGAATCAACCTGCTGACGACGCCAATGTGGGGCGGAGCCCCGGGCAGGTTCTCTCTTGTGTGGTTGTGGTGTGGAGGACACACCGAGGTGGGTTGTGGTGTCTCGAGTCTCTTCACGGGACGGAGTGAGTCACCTGTGTTGACCTTGAAACTTGTGTGTAATGAGGCGGTACAATCTAGGGGAAGGGGACCTGGTATCCAACACAATGATGATTAGTTGTCATGATCATGACTAGTTGATTAATTTCCGACCGAAAAAAGGGGCGTTTTTTTTGTGTAACCGTAAAAAAACATGCCTTCTGTGGCGCAACCGAGAGGGATCTCTTACGCGTGCAGAAGAAGAGGTCAGGAAAGCCGACGCTGAGGTTGGCGGAACCTTCTCTCGGCGGTCTCATGCGGGAGGCGGCTGCGAGAAAGAGCCTTCTCAAGAAGAAACACCAGAGATGACACGCAAGGTTTGACCTGCCGCTTCCATGGCAACGAAGCCGCGAACGCTAACTCTGTCCAAAAGGGACGAAATCATGAACGAATGGGAGCTCTATAACAAGTCGGAAGAGGTTGCCGAGGGTGCGGTCGAAGCCGCAGGCGGGCCCCTTGGGTGATGGCTAAAGGCCTCGCGCATCTATCCCCGTATTGTCATGCTAGCCTGCTATTACGCGGGTCCATAGTTAACAGGACCTATGGCATACATAAAAACCTATATATTGAGGTATTTCCACTAACAATATTTGGTCCTGTTAACTATGGACCCCCGTAGTAGTACCTTGGGGTTCAAGCGTCATCTGCCGCATCCGAACACGTCTTTCCCGTAGGTGGCCTTATTGTTACCCAAGAAGCGCAGTCGTTTGGGCGGGGGGGGGGGACATATAATTTTTCCTTTCTGAAAGCATGTAAGCACAAACCCTGGCAGAAGGTTCTTCCGCTGTATTCTGAATGGACTGCTACCCATCACTCAGTCAATTTTAGGGGTCCGTCTGGCTACTGCTCTCAGCGCAGCGAAGGATGGCGGCAATCTAGCATGCATTACTTCAAGAGATATTCTTACGGGGGGCCATAGTAAGTAGGACCAAATATTGTTGGTAAAAATAGGTAAATATATAGGTTTTTATGTATACCATAGGTCCTGTTAACTGTGGACCCCCGTAATAATAGTATGGCGCCTTGCGTTGTATCGTAAGCACGCGAATAGTGGCCAGATACCCAGGGGGGGGTATCATACGTGTTAGGAGGGGCTTTTGGGGGGCTTTGGTGCTGCCGATTATTTGCGTGCAGTGGAACAGAGCAGCAGTTATACTTGAGAGAGCGTGCGGCGGAAGGGAATCCGTGCATGAGCACAGCAGGAATATATACTGCCGAACCGAAGTGCGCAGGGCGAAAAAAACGTTAAATTAAGCAAAATATTGAGCAGAGTAAAAAGTAGGACCGAGGGACACACGGCACGGCACGACACAGCAAGCAAAAAAAAAGTCAGTAGCAAGCAGCAAAGCAAAACGAAGCAAAGCAGGACGATGCACAACAAGTAAGCAGTATAACAGCAAGTAGCAGCACAGCACAGCAGTACACAGCCAGCAAGACTAAGAAGCAGCGACAAAATTAAAGAGAAGGGCCCTGTCCCCATCCCATTCTCCCATCAACACAACAAAAACGAACACATAGCAGGTACTTACTGCTGATATTACTAACACGGGGGTCCACAGTAAGTAGGACTTGCTTACGTTAGACACAAAAACCTATATATTTCGCTTTTTTTACTGACAATAATTGGTACTATTTACTCTAAGGTCCCCCCGTAATCACGATAAACATACACCACTCTGTCCTTAAATATTAGTACCTTTTGTATATTTGATATGCAGTACAAAAAATTCCTTTCACAGGGAACGCGTGGAATACCCTTTTCTTTGTATACGAAGTATACATGCGATAAATAACGGGATGTGGTCTGTTTACTAGTAGACCGAATGTACGTACATATCGTATCTGACTACGTATACACTACTTTTTACGCTGTCCGAGCAATGTGTTACGCGATAAATAACCTCCTTTTACTGCTGTACAGCAGCAGCAGCAGTACTGCTGTACCGTCCTCGAAGATATATCCATCTCACTCTAGCCCCAAGCAATAATACGTCACCAAGAACCAGCAAGTCCCAACAAAAGTGAGGTTAATACAAAAGGACGACATATATATATATATGCTTGCCGGCACAACAAGAAGAAATAAACGCCACAAAACCAGCCTGTACGGGCGGGGGGTTGTACTCATTATCGTGCATGGCCGTAGTCGTATGACCATAGGCCCTCGCACCCCTACAATGCCGGGACGGAACACGTCGGGTTTTCACCGACCAGGCAGTACGGGCGGGGGGTGGGGGGGGGGGGGGGGGGGGGGGGGGGGGGGCGGGGCAGTGAGCACTAAGTATTAAAACAGTACCGCACTACAGGCGCTCGTTTAGTGGGGACAAAACTCTACTTGTGATGACGGAGTCAGATTCGGTTTCTGCTTACAGCCGACGAGGGGGGAAGGAAGGAGGGCTGCAAGCAGTCTCAAGACTTCTCGCGATGAAAAAAATGTTGAAACGCACGAACCGTAGGGGGAAGGGGGGGGGGGGGGGGGGGGGGTACTCGACAGGAGAGATGTACTCGATCTCATGCATGGCCGTAGTCGTATGACCATAGACCATAGACCATAGTAGGGGGAAGGGGGGGGGGGGGGGGGGGGGGGGGGGGGGGGGAAGAAGAGAGCCATTACTACCATCACGGGGGACAACAGTAAACAGGACCTACGGTGCACACAAGATCCTATATATTTACCTATTTTTGTTAACAACATTTAGTCCTATTTACTGTGGTCCCCCGTAAATACTTGTGTGACCCGGGACCCGAGATGCTACTACTATCACGGGGGGGGGGGGGGCATAGTTAATAGGACCTACGATACACACAAAAACCTTTATACTTACCTATTTTACTCACAATATTTGGTCCTATTTACTGTGGTCCCCCGAAATAGGACGGAGAGAGAAACGTGGGGCGAAGATGCTGCATGGATGGGATGCAGAATAAAACAAAACGAACAAGCAAACAGCTGTAGTGCACAGCTGCTGCAGTAGTTGCTACAGAAAAAAGGCAACCCTTCCCCTGTGGTACAAAATCGCACTGTACGGCCCAGCTGTAACTGTGTGTATATTTCCATGTAATAATTCGTCCCCGAAACAAGGTGCGGTCCTATTACGGAGGACCATAGTAAATGGGACCAAATAATGTTAGTAAATATAGGTAAATATATAGGTTTTTTGTGTATTCCGTTGGTCCTATTAACTATGGTTCCCCGTAATAAAAGGGTTTTTTTTGACAGACACCCCCCCCCCCCCCCCCCCCCCCCCCCCCCCCCCCCCCCCCCCCCCCCCCCCCCCCCCCCCCCCCCCCCCCCCCCCCCCCCCCCCCCCCAGATTTCGTTTGTTTATTGGATGTACGGCAGGGAGTAGGACCTCTTTTTTGCTCCCGTTGTTTTCTTTTTTCGGGGTCCTTATTTATGAGTGTGATCAACGTCAAAGCTCATTGTCGGATGGCAGGAATAACTAATGCCTGCTAAATGACTACACACTAACAGTATATAACATCATAAATAAAGTAACCAGTATATTGCGATTGCAGCTATCAGTGCACTATTTTTCGGGGAGAGGAGAGGCTCGTGACAGCTACTGTATTTCGTTGCGGTCTCAGTCCGTCGGGCTACTGGTAGAAGAAAGTTGACCGATTGCCTACTACCCATCCTAAGCCTTGCAGCAACCGACTGTTAGTTTTGGCTCTCCTCCCTCTCTCAGTCAAGCGGTTTTCTCGTTTCTTTATGGTGGGGCATCTATTACACGCAGCAGCAGTAGCAATCAATATCCAAACGTCTCTTCCATAGAAAGGATCACGGTGCTATTTGCCAGGGTTCCGGCGAGATATAGGAACTTTCAAATCTACCATGCGTCAGGAGTGAAAATACTCCATCTCGTACGTATTTTTTGCTGAAGCAGTCGGCGCCACCGTTCGGCGTCGCCAGGCGTTACATATACACACAGACATGCATACTACCACTCCGTGGACGCAAATGTAACGATCGTTCATTCTTCCTATTCAGACCCCAGCGGTCCTTACATTTTCAGACAGAGCGCTACACCAAAGTGGTACAGACGTGGAAGGGTCCGTCCATGCTGTACCCTGTATAAATAATGCCGCGAAAAATAATGTTCGCTGTTTGTCGGACGTCCTGCACATCATCAGCAGGAAGCAGCATCAGCGTTAAGGTCTTAGTCCGTTGGGCTACTGGTAACTGGTTAACCGATCGCCTACCCAATCTAAGCGTTATAACACTCTCCCCCCCGGGAACGGACCGGATATACGGGCCGATGTGTGTCACCAACACGCGGTTCCAGTTTTTGGGGATCCAGATGTGTGTTTTTTTCGATTCTTGACAATGTATGAGGAAATTCATTTTTCTTTAAAAAGCGATTTCATGGTGGATGTGAGATTCGAGCTCACGACCAACGACCCATATCCTGCCGACGACGCCATAAGTTGAGCATTTTTTGGTCCGTTGGGCTACTGGTATAAAAGGTTAGCCGATCGACTACCCAATCTAAGCCTTATAAGGTCAATCAGCGGCAGCAAGCAGCATCAGGCACTCCGCCTCCAGTCAGATACAATGATGTTCAGCCGCCACGTCAGTCAGTTAATTGTTGGGGCCATCTTTCTCCACACCTCTCAATTCCGGCACAAACACGACATGTTATTATCAGTCAAAGAGGGATTGACTAGACAACAGTCAGTGTACTTGCACTGCTAGTAGCACTACTATTACCACTGCTTACTACTGCTACCACTACTCCTACTCCTGCTCCTCTTCCTACTACTACTATCACTAATACTGCTACTACTACTACTACAGCTACCGCTATTACTGCTGCTGCTACTACTACTACTGCTACTATTATAATTACTATACTACTACTACTGCTAGTACTACTATTACTATTACTACTACTACTACTACTACTACTACTACTACTACTACTACTACTACTACTACTACTACTACTACTACTACTACTACTACTACTACTACTACTACTACCACCACCACCACGACTACAGTAGTCTAGTACTGCTTCCTAGTAGAGTGCAGCTCAATAAAGTGCAGCTCGCCCTTCATGCGACTCGCCCGACACCTCACGGCGCTTCGCGCTTGGTCCAAGCAGCGTCTGCCTGGTCGGCGAAAGCCCGACGTGCTCCGTCCGGCATTTTAGGGATGCAAGAGTCTATGGTCATACGACTATGGCCACGCATGATATGAGTACCCCCCCCCTCCCCCAGCCAGGGTACACTCCGTTGCGGCGGGCCATATTAACAGGAATCAGGACCCATTATATGCAAAAAACTATATATTGCAGTATTTTTACGAACAATATTTGGTCCTCATTACCATGTTCGTAGCATACATAGCGTATGTCGTTACATGTTACATAGACGTGATTAATTCAGACTTCCGACAAGGATACATGGTATATTCATGTTCCATTCCGACATGAACCGAACATGTTTCGATACCGCAGCAGTAGTAGTAGTAGTAGTAGTAGTAGTAGTAGTAGTAGTAGCAGTAGTAGTAGTAGTCCCTCTTTTATCACTCAGAAGCAATACGTATACCGTCATGTTCCCTTCGTATACATTGTTTGTGTGGGACGGCAAACATACACATGCGCACAATTGTTAATAGTAGGATTGACGCGGGATGACTGCTGTACAAGCCGACAGCGTGTTTAGGCGGCTAGGCATGGCTCCCGCTACGTGCAGGACGGGTCGGCACAAAAACGTTTTGTGCGGGGCGTGTGTCGTCAATTTCACCCTTGCACGTCGACCCAGACTCACCCGAACCCCAACCCTAGCCCCAGGCCTCACCCGAACCCCAACCCTAGCCCCAGGCCTCACCCGAACCCCAACCCTAGCCCCAGGCCTCCCCCGAACCCCAACCCTAGCCCCAGGCCTCCCCCGAACCCCAACCCTAGCCCCAGACCTCCCCCGAATCCCAACCCTAGCCCCAGACCTCCCCCGAATCCCAACCCTACCCCCAGGCCTCACCCGAATCCCAACCCTAGCCCCAGGCCTCACCCGAACCCCAACCCTAGCCCCAGGCCTCACCCGGACCCCAACCCTAGCCCCAGGCCTCACCCGGACCCTTACCCTTGGGAGAGCTCGAGGTCGGCAGGGGCAGTCACGCGTCTCCGCCGCGTTTTTTAGAGGTGTTTTTTTCCAACCAAGCGCCGGGCGGCCGAAAGACCGCCCTCGGCCAACGAGAATCCACATCGGGACCGCACAAAGTTTTTGCGCCGGCCTCTCCAGCACATAGGTCGAGTCGCTAGGCATAGTACTGATGTAGTTAGTGAAACAATAGTCGCAGAGGTGCCAATTATCCAACTTTTTGGGGGGGAGTTACTCGTTTGTGGAAATGCTTCTTCTTTGCTACGAGGTGCGCGCTTTCCCAGTGATAGATGATATCGCTCGCTGAGAGAGTGGAGAGGGGGCCCTGAGAGGTCTCTGCTGCGACTCATGGCGCGTCCCTGTAACCTGTTGCCATTAATGGAGGCGCCGCCGACGCCAGTGTCGAAGGGTTAGGGTTGGGGGTTATTTCGTCCTATTTTATTTCGTGAAAAAGTGACGCTACCGTAAATAGCGCCACAGCCGGCTATACGTAGACAGCTATAGTCAGATATAGTCGGGTGGGTTCGCCACCCAACTAACAGTAATGTCTACCCGGGAAGTCCAGCCAACCCACAGCCTCTAGCCATGTCTGAGTTATGGACCATTTCGACAGAAATTGCATTTTTTTGTGTCTTAGTGTCGCCCTCACTTGGATTGTACAGTCTACCCACGCAACAAACCGTGACCACATGCATACCTGGCAATGTGCATCCTGTTTTGTTTTTTTTGCCGACAATGTGGGGCATAAGCTTCCGTCCCTCTTGAAAAAACAAACTGCCACTTTTTACCGTACTCCCCTCGCCTGATCGATGATCTAGGGGGGGGGAATTTTGCCTTCCAAAACAGCTATTTACGGGGGCGGGAGGGGGGGGGGGCGTAACTCATTTGTTGCTTGCCTTAGTTCATTTGACCATTGACCACGCATCCCTTTCGAGACGGAGCACCGTTTCTACCCCTGAAAGCGACACCTCCCACAGTTGGGCGCTCTTTGCGCTGTTTCCATGTATTACATGGATTGTTTTTGCTAGTCTTATGTCCTTCCTATTTACGGGGGGGGGGGGGGGGGGGGGGGGCATGCTATTATTATCTGTGATCCGAATACACGATGGACCCGACTAAACACGTATTCCCACAGGATTACACATAATATTTGCTTCTGGTCAATATGTTCCTTAGCACTGGTGGTTGTCAGGGGATGACAGAAAAGGGGCAGGAGCGAAATAACAAAAAAGTTGGGGTAAATTTGACGGCTGTTTGTTTTCAATCCGTCATCCGACCCAAGTAATCCGCCGCACGCCCCCCGTCTCGAAAGGGATGCGTGGTCAAAACTGGACAAAGTACTGCTGCAAGCAAAAAATGAGTACGGCCCCTTCCCCACCCCCCCCCCCCCCACCCACGCGCTTCGCGCTTGATGCAAGCAATCAATATTTGCCTGGTCGGTGAAAATCCGACGTGCTCCGTCCCGGCATCGTAGGGATGCGAGGGTATATGGTCGTACGACTATTGATAGGGCCATGCATGACACGAGTACCCCCCCCCTCCCCCCACTAGTAAGTTGTTTAGAATCCGACCAATCGTTTAATCGATGTGCTCAGTGCACTTTGCCACTATTCCACTAGCCCATGTACCGGTCGTCGTTCACAATAAATCGGTAAGATTGTCCAATAAGACTACTGCTGTAGCCTCCTTCTCAATTTATTCTTCTTATTAATAGTATCATCACATTTTTTTTTGCCATCCTCAACACGAGCTTTAACGTTGATCACTCCGAAAAAAAAACTTTCAACGCGCGAAAAAAAAAAGAAAAACCACGAGGAAAAAAAACAAACGAAAACAAGTAAATATTTGAGAAAATGGGTTTGTTTTATCCACTCTAGTCTATAACTTTGGTATGAAACCGCTCCAGCATTTCCTGTTTTTTTTCGGAACTTTCACAATTTAAGCTCAGAATGAGTTTCTTGGGGGCTATTTCTCATGGTATGCCTCATCATATATAGGTCAATAGTACACGAATAAAGTCGTGTATCGTAACCTTTTCAAGACCATCCGGTTTAAGGCCGTGGTAGAGACAAAAACAAGGTAGATCGGCTCGTCACGAGAAAAAAAAACTGCTAAGGATTGATATGGGATCATTTTTTCTGATAGTAAAAGATGTAAGATCATGTTCGAGATAATACCACGTTTTTTTTTAATTGTCAAGGGGACACCGATGTAGTACGCCAGTCGTAGGGGTGGCGACGAGGAATAGGGTAAGCGAGGGTTTGCCAAGGGAGGGAGGGATTTGTAAGGAGGGGCCTTTTAGAAGCAAAAAGTGTGATATTTTGTTGATTCGGAGAGTGATATAGTAGAAGAGGTAACTACTGCTGTGCAGCGCAGCACTACTTCGATATTAGAGGACATTCGGCTCAAGTTGAACTGGAACGTGCATATACGATACCAGGTACATCACTTTATTTATTTATTTTTTATCATCACTTTTACTTTCCAGCCTAACACGTAGGAGGTTTTACCCTCGGCGATTCTGCACAAGGCGTGGTCACAGGTGCCGTCCCTTCTCCCGTCCGATGCGTGCCTCCAGTGTTATCGCGCAGATAGGGTTTAGCATTCCCACTGCTCGCCGATCTTCATCAAATGTTGCTATTAATACGAACTCACGCTCTCGCGCCTTCCGCTATCCAATTTTTAAGCATGAAAAAGTCCTCACGAGTATGAACTCGGTTGGACTCGAACCCACGAAAGTTGATCTTAGTAGGCACGCGGACCACCTAACAAGCCGCCGGGGACGTCGGCTTGTCGAGGGACAACTTTAACGAACAAAAAAAAAAAACAGGTTGAAACACGTGTTGGAGCAAGGGCAAAACGTCGATGGTGGAGTAGACCAATATGTCCATGCCGATCCAGAAAGTATCGCAGGTAACGAGAGGAGCTACTAATAAACCTACTGGAGACACAGCAGGAATATATTTCCTGTTTGTTCCCGGGGGTTTCTTCTCCTTGCTTGCATGTAGCTTTATGAGGACAACAGGTGGAGTAGGTCGGGAGTTCAAGCCGGCAGGGGGTGCTTCAGTAGTTACCTGGTATTACGGTGGGCTATAGTAAATAGGACCAAATATTGTTGGTAAAAATAGGTCAATATATAGGTTTTTGTATGCACCGTAGGTCCTATTGACTGTGGTCCCCCCGTAGTACGTGGGAGCTACAATTTAGTGGATTTGTCAAACAGACGTTTATTCTTATCATTTCCTGTACAGTCGCTACGTAGTGAAAGCTCAGCTAACATCAGAAACAGATAATCGATTCCGAACCATCAAAGGGGAACGCAGTAAATAGGACCAAATATTGTTGGTAAAAATAGGTAAATGTATAGTTTTTTTTTTGTGTGTACCGTAGGTCCTGTTTACCATGGTCCCCCGTAATAGTACTGACCTAGGTCCTTCAGGACGGATGGATCTGTATGATCTGTATGACCTGTATGACCTGACCTGGCTCGCGTTGCCGAGGGTGGGAGCGGGTGCAATCTGCGCGACGTCTAACACATAGCTGGCTCCTGGGTCGGAACTGTACTGCTGCACAGATCCCGCTGAAACATAGTACTATTACGGGGGTCCATAGTAAATAGGACCAAATATTGTTAGTAAAAATAGGTATATATAGGTTTTTATGTATGCCATAGGTCCTATTAACTATGGACCCCCCCGAAATATCACAACGGCAGGTTATAGGATCTAGGTGATCTCGGATCTGCAGCAGATGATAATGAACCACGACCTCTCCTACGCGTGAAAGTTTATTCATTATGCTGCTGATATTATGAGTACTACCCTTGGGCTGGGCAATCGATCGATAATTTTACCCCTATATATAGCTCAGTAGGCAATACCTTCACATTTGGCGTCGTCGAGGACACGACGGGTTCGAATCTCACTTAGAACGTTTTTTTGTTATAGAAGGAGCGCTTGCGCGTGCGGTCCCTCAAGACATATCTCCCTCGTTCCTCAGGTATTGAAACGAAGCGGGTAGGTCAGCGTACGGCCGTCTACGGGTACCGACGCCCCAAA